>WNGS01089730.1:19442-30723 GCA_020271785.1 Procambarus virginalis
ACTTTGTAAGTAATTTATATAATAATTAATTTTGTAATTAATTTGTAATTATTATGTTAAGTAATTAATTTATATAATTAATAATAAATTAAGCCCCCACGTGGTGCGTTTTCTTCCAACCCACAGAAAGTACAGTTTCTAAATTAAGCAACTGACATGTGAAGAGCTAGTGTCACAATTTATATGTTTGTCCTGCACACCGCCCCCCTTCCAGTGGGCAGTGGTGGATACAATAGGTTACAATCACTTAATTACTACCTACAGTTTGCAAACGGGATAATTGGCTAAAATTTCTGGTAGCAGATCATTTTGAATGAAATATTTACACATCGCTGGAACATTGATTATAGAATTGTTTCTAAATTCACGTATCTTTTCGCACTCCATCACATAGTGACGGAGGGTGTGCGAATAATTTTGTTGACACAGTTTACATTTGGTCAGGTCTACATCGGCAGATAATGAGAATTCCCAGAGATACTTGTAACCAAGTCTAAGCCGAGCAGTAGTAACATCTAGAAGTCTGCTGATTTTATTGGATGAACCATAGATGTGTGGCTCCTCTTGCATGATAGTATGATGATAGGTGGAATTACTGGTGTCAATTTCACTTTGCCTCAGATCTACAAGATCTTGTTGAAGTTTTCGGTGTACTGCTGCTCTCAGATTGCTCATTGATAATCCAAGGTTACACTCAACGTCTCCTCTAAAGGCAGATTCTTTGGCTAACTTATCAGCTCTATCATGCATTCAGAGGCCAACATGAGATGGAGACCACATGAAATGGACTCTGTTACCATCCCTAATAATTTTGTTGTATTTGTGTCTAGCTTCGGACACGATCATGTTACAGTTATGTCTTAAAGAGTTGAGAGCATTTAAGGATGATAAGGAGTCACTTACAATTAATGTATCAAGTATGGAGACGTGTACACATTTCAGTGCAAGGAGCAAGGCAAATAGTTCAGTGTGAAGGGTAGAGGTCCAGTTGTTTATACAGACTTCCCACTCAAACTACAAGCCATCGCCCATTGTTAGCACAACTTCACTTCCAGCTGCACCCGTGGTGCGGTGTAGGGAACCATCAGTGTATACGATTTGAGAGAGAGAATGCTCTGTGGACAGAGCATCAATAAGTCGTTGAGCTTTGCCTCAAAACGAAGCTTGGGCTGATCTCTAGTTTGTTTCTTGGGTGGAAAGGGAGGGATTAAAACTGGAAAGGGTGTAACCTACCACGGTGCACGAAAGTGCCGTTGTTGTTTCTCCTGGTACAAGTCATGAACCTGATACATTCTGAGTTGGGTTCCAGTTTTTGTTATCCATTTGGAACAATGCTGATCTTCAATAAAGAAATTCTGGAGGGCTTCTGTGCAAGGGTTAGCATGAGTTAACCTAAGCATTTTTTTACCAATTTGACAGTTAATTTCAATAACACGATCAACAACGCTCGGAATGTTAAGTTCCTTTCTCATATTAAGTATCTTTGTGGTACGAGAGCACCCAAGGATTATCCTCAAGGCTTCGTTCTGCAATTTATCAAGCCCTCCAAGCTTTCTTTCAGGCATCAAAATAAGCAGAAGTGCAGCATAATCCACTAAAGATTTGATGTATGCAAGGTATATCGTTTTGACAATTCTGAACACTGTGCTATTTGCTGTTCAATGTACGTGATGCTGCATGATTATCGGCAGCTCACTACCCAGCGAGCAGTTTCATCGATGGACATGCCTTCTTGTCACCACTGATATTATTAATCTGCATAAATGACAAGCTAAAGGAATCATGGCAACCGCCCTTGTCCCAGGTGAGTCGCCGCTGCTGCCAGATGTGCATTCAGCAGCCCAGATTGTTCCTGATTCACCTGCTACTGGTGCGCAAGTCTCTCTCCAGGTAGGAGAGAGCCAAGAAGAAAATGGGGCTTATTCAAGTTCAAGTTCAAGTATGTTTATTGAGATAAGCAAGAAATACATCTCAAAGGGATAGAGTAGCTTAGGCTATTTCTACCCCCCTCTACTTCAAGTCCCTCAAGGGGCGCACAAATTCAGTGAGTCAAATACACAAATAACATTACAAGAATCCCATTTAACATTGCAGGTTAATATAGCAAGTACAGTATATAATTGTCACACTCTTGGGGCAAACTTTTTGTAGCTCCTAAGTATACTGTCTATCATACCATTATCACACATCCAAACAATTTGATGTGGTACGCTATTTATTTCCTTATTTCTATAGTTTTCAATAAGTTGACACTCTAATACATAATGTTCTAAGGTGTGGGCGTGCGGCATACTACATAATTTACACTCCTTATCTTCTTCACTGACATCAACACCGTATTGCCAGATATATTTGTATCCTAATCTTAATCTCATGTAAATTGAATCCTTCCAAGTAGACTTTCCTTTACCATAGGTGAAGGACGAATTTGTATTTATTATTGAATAATGCTTAAGTGTGTTACTACTGTCCACCATTGCCATTCTCTTTATCATTTCTTCACCCTCTTGGATCATCTTGATTCTTGTTTTTATTTGTTTCAAGGTTAACTGACATATAACATCAACAAGAGGTTTTTCAGTGGCTCTTTTCGCTATGTCATCAACTACCTCATTCAACAGGATTCCCACATGTGAAGGGATCCACATGAATCTTACTTTATACCCAGTTTTTTCTAATTTCTTAACATTCTCTCTACACTCTATCACAATATTCTGATATACTGGGCGTCTGCTATTTAAAGACTCTAACGCTCCTCTGCTGTCAATAAAGAAGCAAGCATTTTTACCACATTTAACTACTTCCTGTAATCCTGCTAATACACCTTGGAGTTCAGCCTGCGTTGAAGAGACATTGTCAGTTAAGCGGCGTCCAATAACAGTATCTACAGTGCCGATGTCAGTGTACTCCCTGATCAAGACTCCACATCCTGCCTTCCCATCCCTAGCTACTGACCCATCACAATATACATGTAGAGTGTTTTCTGTAGGCAGTTTTTTAATTATACAATCATATGTCGCCCTCAGCTCTCCTATTTCATACATACTTTTTTTCTTTTGCAAGGGAGTAATTACTACATCTACATTACAATCCTCCCATGGTGGTGTGACTTTTCTCTTGGGCACAGCAATACACTCTGTAATAACATCATACTTTATAACATTAGAACATAAGTTATTCATATATACTCTCTTCTTCATCATACACTGTTCACTACTTCCCACCTTTTGAACCGAGAGGATTAATTCATTAGCTCCCCCACCTCTCATTAATCTAATGGCAGAGGCTACATTTATCTCTGAAATTCTATCCCCAATACTCTGCAGATTAAGCTCCATCCTCATTATCTCAATCATAGCATTTCTTGGGCATCCTAAGATAATTCTCATGGCTTCATTTTGTACCTTCTCCAACTTGCCCATCCTACCTTTACCAAAACAAGAAATGACAGGTGCAGCATAATCAATAAGAGATCTTACAGTACTCAAGTATATCATTCGTAGCACAGGGACTCCCACTCCCTTTCCACAGCATGCCAAGGCCTTCAGAGGTTGTAATCTCTTCCGACATTGACCCAACAGTCTGTTCATCTCAGCTTCCAAACTCTCATGGGTATATCCAACATATATGCCTAAATATTTATATATATTAACTCTCTCTATATTTTTACCATTTATTTTCAATATAATGGGCCTCCGACTTCTACATTCAAACTTAGTTTTGTTTTCATTAACCACCAGTCCCATATGATGACACAGGTATCCGAAATTGTCCAACACTGTTTGAACCTTTGAAATATCTTTGCCCTGAAACAAAATATCATCGGCATATATGATTGGAGTTACCCCATTTGAGTATCTCTCAGATGCTATCTTATTCATTAGTACATTAAACAGGGTGGGACTCAACACGCCTCCCTGAGGTGTGCCGAGTTCAAAAGACCTCACACCTGACATACAACCTTGATACCACACCTGAGCCTTCCTTTCATAAAGATAATCCCCTATCCAGCGCAATAATCTCCCTTTAACACCAAGACCAGCTAATTCATATAAAATAACCTCTTTGTTGGCTTTATCAAAAGCTCCTTGTAAATCAATAAAAATTCTATAATAATCATTTTCATTAGCTAGACATTTAATAATACAATCAGAGGTACTTTTTCCTTTGAGGAACCCGAACAAATTACTAGACAGCTGATCACCTATTATATATAAAAGTCTATTTAAAATGATCCTCTCCATCATTTTACAAAAACACGAGGTTAAAGACACAGGTCTGTACTCTCCATTGGCTTTAGGGATAGGGATGACCATAGCTTTTTTCCATTTACTGGGAATACTGCCCTCTTTATAACTAATATTAAAGAGATCTAAAAGTGGGCTTTTCGTCATAATGGCAAGTTCATTAAGTATTTCATAAGTTACTCCATCCTCCCCAGGGGCGGTAGATTTCCCAACTTTAATCGCCGTTATTAGTTCTTCTCTGGTAATACCTGTGCAAGTGACATCACCACTGTTACCTGCTGTAAGTATAAAATTCATTCTTAGATCTTTCCAAGAATCTAATGACTCTCTCGTTACAGCGGGTAATGAACTAAGTTTGGCAGCTTCCGCCCATTTATTTACGAGACCATTTGCAATTCCTTGCGGGTCAGGATGTGCAACAAAATTATGCTTTTTACCCCTTATTTTATTTACGTCTTGCCAGATTTCTTTCAAGTTTCTGTTACTCCCAACTTTCTCTGCAAACTCCTGCCAATACTTGCTCCTAATTTCCTTTCTCTTCTCCCCACACAGCCTAGCAACTGCTAGTAAAGCATTCTTCCCTTCCTCAGTCCTACCATTCCTATTCCAATTCCTGTGAGCTCTCCTCATTGTTAATGTCCACCCCTTAAGCATCTCGTCATGTGTATAATTTCCTTTTCTGGGGGGATGCTTTTTTATACTAGATGTTTTCCGGTTCAATGTTGCATTAAATACATCTACCTCCTTAATTAAATCTTCATAAAATGCTTCTGCTGAAACTGGCTTATAAGTATCATACCAAGACTTAATATGGCCAACAAGACCCCTTAATTCTCCCTCATTAAACTTTAACCTTTTCCTCTGAAGGCAGGCATGCTTTTTATCTACTTTAAGCTGTATTTGTAATGCAAAATGATCACTTAGCATTTCATCCACAGTAAGACAATTCCCCTCTATGCCCTCAGCATTTATCAAACAAGCATAATCTAATCTCCCTCCCCTCAAATGAGTAGGATAGGGCTCGCCCAGCAGCTGAACATCTTCATGTTCCTGCAAAAACTGGTACCATCTGCAACCATTCCTATTTGCTTTACCCCTTGATCCTAAAGCTGGATGTCTGGCATTAAAATCCCCTACCACAAGTGTATCTTCAGAAAAGAAGGAATCTGGCAAGTATCTTAAATCAAGGGAGCTATCAGAGATGTATAGATTAATGAAATTTAACTCTCGGTCCTTTAATTGTATCCGCAAGCAAATACTTTCAATACCTCTATATCTCTGAGGGATTCCAGTTATCTCGACAGGTATGGTACTTTTGACATAACATGAGACCCCCCTAGTTCCTCCATCAGCATATAAGTGAAAACCTCTATAGCCATTTAGCCTCAGAATGCTACCATCCCTATCCCCAGTTTCCTGGAGTGCTACTATGTCAATATCCTCTCTAAGAGTATAATAGTGTACATCCACCGCTCTAGTTTTTAATCCATTAACGTTCCAAGATAATATGCTCAATTTACTTTCATCCATGATTAATAATAAAACTACCTTTGCCCTGCCCATCACATTCCATTAGATACGAGATTACCTTAGTAACTTCCTTCCAACACCGTAACATTTTTTCTTTCTCCTCACTAGCACAACTACTACTAACATCGAAGGTAATATTATTCATATCTATTTTCTTTGTTATTTCTGTATACCGTTTTACTTTAACTTTTCTTTCATCATTTGTCACAACAGGAGGTTGAACACTGCTAACACTACTAGAAAGTGTATTCTCCTGACTATCCTCTATCATCGTTACCTCATGCACATCATTACTTTCTTCTACGCACTTTTCACTTTCCATTTCACGTCCTGTTTTACTTTCAATTACACGTCCTGTTTCACCACCATCTTCACCCCGTCTACCTTCCATAGCCAATTTTTCCAATGCCTCAATCCTCTTATCTAGTTTTTTTAGATACTCCAAAATTTGATTACCTACCTCAGAGGTGACCATATTGTCCTGAACCTTGTCCTCACAAGGTTTCAGTTTTTCCACTGCCTGATTTACTTTCCCTAGGCTCGCCTTTATTTTCTCCGCCCCTTTCTCCCACACATTGAACATAGGGGCTGTCGTTGGCTTCCAGCTGTTTCCTCCATGTTCCTCTTGAACGATCTTTCCTTGCTGCGAGGACACATCTATCCTGCTTGTAGGACCCGTCCTAGTCTCTTTCAGATGAGGCTTCATGGGGCATAGAGAGGAACCAGCATTGTGGCTGCCTCGACAGTTACAACAAAATGGTACGACTTTTTCACTTCTTTCAATCTTGACTCTACACTCTCGTGAGTCGTGTTTTTTCCCACAATACCGACACCTGGGGTCAAACTGGCATTTCCATGCCATATGTCCCCAACGTGAGCACTTCATGCACAGTATGGGCTCCTCAACGTATTTTGCAACGTTCCTATAGCCTAGTCCTTGCACAAAAATTTTCTCTGGCGCCTCACCCTTTACCAAGGCAACAACCTGGCTTTGTTTGTCACCACGGACAATGTTTCTCTTTGCCCAGACAACATTATCATTGTTAAGAAGAAGACAGTCAGGATCCAAATAAGTTGGAAACTTGAAAACTATGATCTTTGTGTGCAACATACCTTCTTCTGGAGGAACCATCACTACATCTTTAAAACCAACCGTCGTGAGGCGTTCCACGGCCTGTTCAGTCCCAACTGTTATGTAGGGCCGGTGAAGACCCTCCTTGAAGAGTGGTTCGTAATCCAAAAATTCCTTGGCCAGACTTACCGTCCACGCCAGCTTTTGGTGGAAATTCAATTGGCATGTTGTAGGGAACAACAGCCTCTTCCTGCTATTAAATGGCTTGTCTTGAGTCCTGCTGAGTAGGGTCTCATTCTTCTGTCTCTTAGTAATTTCCTCGTCACTCTCACTGTCTCGCTGTCTGTTATTATTTCTCCGCTTCTTTCTGTTCACTACTACTTCAAACGGTCTGTTATCATCTTGTCTGTCCTCCTCACTACCACTTAGGCATACCGCCTCAGCCATTTCTTCGACAGTCAACAATCGAGAACAAATTCACAATATCCTGTATCACCACGTGCAAAAACGAAGAGTGTGGGGCAAGACTCCACCTCCCACCAAGAGCGCCAACCCCGTGACCGCCTGTGACCGTGGTCCGGACGCAACTGTTTATTCCAAGAGGTGGTGAGCAAGAGGAAAAATAAGCGACTACAGCGGGAAAGAACTCCACTGACCCGCGTGATCTTCCCTCCTGGCACTGGTCTTGCTGACAGATTTCGGTGGTTTTCTGCAGCCTCCAAAGCCCATCACACTAAACGAATGAAGATAAACAGAGATGAAGACAATCATGTCTTTGTCACGGATGATGACGCATTGATTAACGACTTGTTAACACAGGAATATGCTGGGATAAAAATGTTACGAGCACCGTGTGATGACTCAGTGAAGGTGAAAATCGTTTTTTTGGTGTTAACAAGTGCATTGACCCAGAGTGTTTCCGGTCCGAAAATGTGCAAAACCCACACCGCACTAAGAACGACCTCATCGTTGCAAGCTGGACAGCAGCAACGGAGATTCCCAAGCGACTCTCAGGGCCCCTAGCGCTGGGTCAACCCGTCCTCACACAAGACAGCACATATATGACTTAATGCTTAAAGTCCATATGTTGAATGTGATTTAGTACATATGTGGTATATTCCGAGTTAACTTTTTTACCAAGGCCCAAACTCTTCATCACGTACCAATTTACGTCTCACAGTACCCGTCCATCAACGTAGATAGCAGAATAGTCGTGATTGGTTCACATATAATGAAAATTGTAGTTTTCAGGTCCCACATGGGTTGTGAAATTTACCTACTATTGTCCATGCTCTTAGAATATTACAAATCAGCTACATCCTATTGAAGGCTCGTAGTTTTGTTTTGAGAAATGTTAGTTGTTCTTAGTAAATTATAATAAGCACTATAAATTATTACATAGAATTACAGTGCTTCACCAATCAATATAATATACAATAGTTTGTGCCTTAAAAATATTTAAAGAATGTTCTGTAGGAACGCTAACAGAAAACGATGTTATGTTTTCTATGGGGTAAACTACTGCAAATGGTGTGGTGTCTACTATATATCAACTATAGGATGCGTATAGGGTCCACTAAAACCTGTTAGGTGGGTAAGGGGTCCAATACCACCCGCAGGATGGGTATGGGGGTCACATCCACCCACAGGATGGGTATGGGGATCATCCATCCACCCACATCCACCCACAGGAAGGGTATGGGGTCCAATACCATCCACTGGATGTGTATGGCGTCCACTACCACCGACAGGATGTGCATGGGGCTCACAACCACCCACAGGATGGGTATGGGGTCCAATACCACTCACAGGATGAGTATGGCGTCCACTGTCACCCACTGGATGGGTATGGGGCTCCAACCACCCACAGGATGGGTATGAGGTCCAATACCACCCACAGGATGAGTATGGCGTCCACTACCACCCACAGAATGTGTATGGGGCTCACAACCACCCACAGGATGGGTATGGGGTCCAATACCACCCACAGGATGAGTATGGCGTCCACTGTCACCCACTGGATGGGTATGGGGCTCCAACCACCCACAGGATAGGTATGGGGTCCAATACCACCCACAGGATGAGTAGGGCGTCCACTATCACCCACTGGATGGGTATGGGGCTCCAACCACCCACAGGATGGGTATGGGGTCCAATACCACCCACAGGATGAGTATGGGGTCCAATAAATTATGTAAAACTAAAATTATGTAAAACTAAAATTATGTAAAACTAAAATTATGTAAAACTAAAATTATGTAAAACTAAACACTACCTGATAAATTCCCTGTAACCTACCTTACCCCTCTATTGTCAACCCATGTCTTATTTTTTTTATTCAACGCTGTTTGTCTACATATTGTATTTGTGCTGGTTTTTCAGTCATGTTCCCCCCTTTTTTTGTCTTTATTTGTATCTGTTCTCAAACATATAGTCACTGCTTTTATCATAAAAGCGGTGAAATTCTGTGGGGAAGGATACGCATTACCGTGCTCCACTGTCTAAACGACTAAGCGGCGCGCGTAGAGCGGGGTACTTGGGAGCGCAGGCGCGGCGCCTCTGGCTCGCCTCCGCCCCGCAGGTACACCACAAAACTGTCAACAAAGATGTCCAGCACGAGCATTAAGGGAAAACCTTGACACAAACTGCACTTATCATAAAGAAGAAGCACCACCATTGACCGCCAAGTGCTCACATCAAGTCTAACTCTAAGAAACAACACTCAAGCCTTGACGCTTCTCCCACATCCGGGGGACAAACAAACTTTCGCCACACTGCACCTGTCATAAATAAGATGAAGGACTCACCAGTGTCTCTGTGTCCGAAGGTATTCACACGTCCTGGAAGTGTGAAGCGTCACTTCTTATGCATTCACGTGACAAACCTCTTGATTGTCACAGAATGTGGGAGAGATCCTTCAAAGTGGAAGTATGAAGACTCACAGGAGGGTGCATGCGGACGAGAGACCTTTTCAATGTGCCGATGTGGCAATAAATTTAGAGAACGTGGAATATTATACAGCACATGTTAGTGCATTCATGTTAAACCTCATGAGTGTCCAGTGTGAGATTCAATCAGCGTGGAAGTATGAAAACTCACATGTTAGTGCATTCAGGTGAGAAACCTCATGAGTGTCCAGTGTGTGGGAAGAGATACAAGCATCGCGTGGACATATGAAGACTCACATGTTAGTGCATTCAGAGACAAACCTCACGAGTGTCCAGAGTGCGGGAAGAGATTCAGTCAGCGTGGAAATATGAAGACTCCCAGGATGGTGCATGCGGATGAGAGACCTTTTCAATGTGCCGAGTGTGGCAAAATTTAGAAAACGTGGAATACAAATAATACAGCCTCACTGTTCCAGTGCATTCAAGTGATAAACCTCATGAGTGTTTCCAGAGTGTGGTAAGAGTTCAATCAGCGTGGAAGTATGAAAACTCACATGTTAGTGCATTCAGGTGACAAACACATGAGTGTCCAGAGTGTGGGGAGAGATTCAATCAGCGTGGACATATGAAGACTCACATTTTAGTGCATTCGGATGACAATCCTCACGAGTGTCCAGTGTGTGGTAAGAGTTTCCGTCGTCTTGGCCATCTGAAGGACACTTGTTAAGGCATTCAGGGGAATGCCGTTTCGAGTGTGCAGAGTGGTGGCAGGAGTTTTACGAAGTGAAACGATTAACAACACAATGTTAAATCATTGGCGGTTCGCCTCATGATGTCGAGAATGTGGGAAAATGATGAGCGTCTTCGAAGTCTGAAGTCCGTGTGTTTCTGCACTGTGTTACGGAAGGCCACATTACTCAATGCCTTTATCCCTCTGAGCTGTGCGCCAGTGCAAGCATTTGATGCAACTAGGGAGAATGTCATTGGCAAATAGCGAAGGAGCCTAGTGCTAGTTACCCAATTACAATGTCGGGGTATGCACAATGAAGGGCTCATTTCTAAGCAGTCATTATGTCTGGCTATGTGTTTTCACTTTTCCCGTTCCAGTAGTCCCTGCCAAGGGTCCAGCGGCTAATGGCCCGGCTGCGCTCGGGCCAGCCCAGCTACCGAGGTCTTGGCTGACGTGGATACGCTGCCGTTGACCCAGCAGCTGATAGGCAGCAGACGGTGTGCCGGCTGAACATGCCCCTGGGGGCCAAGCCCAGCCGTCGATGTTCGGCTGATGTAGTTCCCGGCCGCCGGTCCAGCGGTCGTTGGCCCAGCCGGTGGTTGTGCCAGCTGAGCATGCCCCCTGGGGGCCAAGCACAGCTGCTGTTGTTCCGGCTGATGCGGGTCCCAGCCGTGATCCAGCAGCTGAGCACAGCCGGAGGGCCGGAGGAAGCCGGAGAGCTTCCTGGCATTACGTTGGTACTGGATGAATATGTTAGGTTGGGTCTGACCTAACCTAAACTACCCTAACCTAACCTAACCTTTCCGGCGCTTGG
>WNGS01089753.1:0-20105 GCA_020271785.1 Procambarus virginalis
TCGTCTGTTACTATTCCGTGTGAACATTTCGTCTATGTCCACTCTGTCAATTCCTCTGAGTATTTTATACGTTTCTATCATGTCCCCCCTCTCCCTTCTTCTTTCTAGTGTCGTAAGGCACAGTTCCCTCAGGCGCTCCTCATACCCCATCCCTCGTAGCTCTGGGACGAGTCTCGTTGCAAACCTGTGAACCTTTTCCAGTTTCTTTATATGCTTCTTCAGATGGGGACTCCATGATGAGGCGGCATACTCTAAGACTGGCCTCACGTAGGCAGTGTAAAGTGCCCTAAATGCCTCCTTACTTAGGTTTGTGAATGATGTTCTAACTTTTGCCAGTGTAGAGTACGCTGCTGTCGTTATTCTATTTATATGTGCCTCAGGAGATAGATTAGGTGTTACGTCCACACCCAGGTCTCTTTCTCGCGTCGTCACAAGTAGCCTATTCCTCTTTATCGTGTACTGTTCCTTTGGTCTCCAATCTCCTAGTCCCATTTCCATAACTTTACATTTGCTCGTGGTGTGTGTGTGTACTCACCTAGTTGTGCTTGCGGGGGTTGAGCTCTGGCTCTTTGGTCCCGCCTCTCAACCGTCAATCAACAGGTGTACAGGTTCCCGAGCCTATTGGCTCTATCATATCTACACTTGAAACTGTGTATGGAGTCAGCCTCCACCACATTACTTCCTAATGCATTCCATTTGTCAACCACTCTGACACTAAAAAAGTTCTTTCTAATATCTCTGTGGCTCATTTGGGCACTCAGTTTCCACCTGTGTCCCCTTGTGCGTGTGCCCCTTTTGTTAAATAGCCTGTCTTTATCAACCCTGTCGATTCCCCTGAGAATCTTGAATGTGGTGATCATGTCCCCCCTAACTCTTCTGTCTTCCAACGAAGTGAGGTTCAATTCCCGTAGTCTCTCCTCGTCGCTCATACCTCTCAGCTCGGGTACTAGTCTGGTGGCAAACCTTTGAACCTTCTCCAGTTTAGTCTTATGCTTGACTAGATATGGACTCCATGCTGGAGCCGCATACTCCAGGATTGGTCTGACATATGTGGTATATAATGTTCTGAAAGATTCCTTACACAAGTTTCTAAAGGCCGTTCTTATGTTAGCCAACCTGGCATATGCTGCTGATGTTATCCTCTTGATATGAGCTTCAGTGGACAGGTCTGGCGTGATATCAACCCCCAGGTCTTTCTCTCTCTCTGACTCTTGAAGTATTTCATCTCCCAAGTGATACCTTGTATCTGGTCTCCTGCTTCCTACCCCTATCTTCATTACATTACATTTGCTTGGGTTAAACTCTAACAGCCATTTGTTCGACCATTCCTGCAGCTTGTCCAGGTCTTCTTGAAGCCTCAAACTGTCCTCCTCTGTCTTAATCCTTCTCATAATTTTGGCGTCGTCAGCAAACATTGAGAGGAATGAGTCTATACCCTCTGGGAGATCATTTACGTATATCAGAAACAGGATAGGTCCAAGCACAGAGCCCTGTGGGACTCCACTGGTGACTTCACGCCATTCTGAGGTCTCACCCCTCACTATAACTCTCTGCTTCCTATTGCTTAGGTACTCCCTTATCCACTGGAGCGCCCTACCAGTTACTCCTGCCTGTTTCTCCAGCTTGTGCATCAACCTTTTATGGGGTACTGTGTCAAAGGCTTTCCGACAGTCCAAAAAAATGCAGTCCGCCCATCCTTCTCTTTCTTGCTTAATCTTTGTCACCTGATCGTAGAATTCTATCAAGCCTGTAAGGCAAGATTTACCCTCCCTGAACCCATGTTGCTGGGTTGTCACGAAGTCTCTTCTCTCCAGATGTGTTACCAGGTTTTTTCTCACAATCTTCTCCATCACCTTGCATGGTATACAAGTTAAGGACACTGGCCTGTAGTTCAGTGCCTCTTGTCTGTCACCCTTTTTAAATATTGGTACTACATTAGCAGTCTTCCATATTTCTGGTAGGTCTCCCGTTTCCAGTGACCTACTATACACTATGGAGAGTGGCAAGCAAAGTGCTCCTGCACACTCTTTCAATACCCATGGTGAGATTCCATCCGGCCCAACAGCTTTTCTCACATCCAGCTCCAATAGATGCTTCTTGACCTCATCTCTTGTAATTTCGAACCTTTCCAAGGTCACCTGGTTTGCTGCCACCTCTCCTAGCGCCGTGACTTCTCCCTGTTCTATTGTAAAGACCTCCTGTGTGTGCTTGTGTGTGTGTGTGTGTGTGTGTGTGTGTATTCACCTATTTGTGCTTGCGGGGGTGAGCTTTGGCTCTTTGGTCCCGCCTCTCAACTGTCAATCAACTGGTGTACAGATTCCTGAGCCTACTGGGCTCTATCATATCTACATTTAAAACTGTGTATGGAGTCAGCCTCCACCACATCACTGCCTAATGCATTCCATCCGTTAACTACTCTGGCACTGAAAAAGTTCCTTCTAACGTCTCTGTGGCTCATGTGGGTACTCAGTTTCCACCTGTGTCCCCTTGTTCGCGTCCAACCAGTGTTGAATAGTTTATCCTTGTTTACCCGGTCGATTCCTCTGAGGATTTTGTAGGTTGTGATCATGTCTCCCCTTACTCTTCTGTCTTCCAGTGTCGTAAGGTGCATTTCCAGCAGCCTTTCCTCGTAACTCATGCCTCTTAGTTCTGGGACTAGTCTAGTGGCATACCTTTGGACTTTTTCCAGCTTCGTCTTGTGCTTGACAAGGTACGGGCTCCATGCTGGGGCCGCATACTCCAGGATTTGTCTTACATATGTGGTGTACAAGATTCTGAATGATTCCTTACACAGGTTCCTGAACGCCGTTCTGATGTTAGCCAGCCTCGCATATGCCGCAGACGTTATTCTTTTTATGTGGGCTTCAGGAGACAGGTTTGGTGTGATATCAACTCCTAGATCTTTCTCTCTGTTCGTTTCATTAAGTACTTCACCTCCTATTCTGTATCCTGTGTCTGGCCTCCTATTTCCACTGCCTAGTTTCATTACTTTGCATTTACTCTGATTGAACTTCAACAGCCATTTGTTGGACCATTCACTCAGTCTGTCTAGGTCATCTTGTAGCCTCCTACTATCGTCCTCCGTTTCAATCCTCCTCATAATTTTTGCATCATCGGCAAACATTGAGAGAAACTATTCTATACCCTCTGGGAGATCATTTACATATATCAGAAACAGTATAGGTCCAAGGACTGACCGCTTGCCTGCCTGCTTGCCTTCCTGACTGCTTACATCTGCCATCCTGTGTGTGTGTGTGTGTGTGTGTGTGTGTGTGTGTGTGTGTGTGTGTGTGTGTGTGTGTGTGTGTGTGTGTGTGTGTGTGTGTATTCACTTAGTTGTATTTTACGGGGGTTGAGCTTTGCTCTTTCGGCCCGCCTCTCAACTGTCAATCAACTGTTTACTAACTACACTAACTACTTTTTTTTTTTCCACACCACACACACACACACACACCCCAGGAAGCAGCCCGTGACAGCTGACTAACTCCCAGGTACCTATTTACTGCTAGGTAACAGGGGCATTCAGGGTGAAAGAAACTTTGCCCATTTGTTTCTGCCGGGTGCGGGAATCGAACCCGCGCCACAGAATTACGAATCCTGCTCGCTATCCACCAGGCTACCTGGCCCCCAACCTGTGTGTGTGTGTGTGTGTGTGTGTGTGTGTGTGTGTGTGTGTGTGTGTGTGTGTGTGTGTGAGAGAGAGACAGATGTAGATGTGTGAGTGCGTGTTGAGTGAGAGGAGGACCGCCGAGGCCTTGTGAGGTGGTCAACCCACCGTGTGTTTATGTCTGACACGCAACACTTCTGCTCCCTCAGGTCCAGATCAAATTACTACCTCACTGCCAGTCCCTGCCTGTGCCTGCTGGTACCTGCTGGCCTGTGTATGCCTGCCTGGGTACATGTTCCTGCCTCCCTGCCTGCCTGCTTGCCTGTGCCGTCCTGCCTGCATGTCTTCTTGCCTGCCTGCCTGCCTCCCTGCCTGCCTGCCTGCTTGCCTGTGCCGTCCTGCCTGCGTGTCTGCTTGCCTGCCTGTCTGCCTCCCTGCCTGCTTGCCTGTGCCGTCCTGCCTGCATGTCTGCTTGCCTGCCTGTCTGCCTCCCTGCCTGCCTGCCTGCCTGCCTGCTTGCCTGCCTGCCTGCATGCTTGCCTGTGCCGTCCTACCTGCTTGTCTGCTTGCCTGCCTGCCTGCCTGCCTGCCTGCCTGCCTGCCTGCTTGCCTTCCTGCCTGCTGACATGTGCCATCCTGTCTGCGTGCACGCCTGTGTCTACGTACCTGTAAGTGCGTGCTTGCATGAACTGGTCTATACCTGTCTACCTGCCTGGATGCGCCTCCTTGCATGTTCCTGCCTGTGGTTGCTTGCATGTACCTGCCTGTGGTTGCTTGCATGTACCTGTCTGTGGTTGCTTACATGTACCTGTCTGTGGTTGCTTGCATGTACCTGCCTGTGGTTGCTTACATGTACCTGCCTGTGGTTGCTTACATGTACCTGCCTGTGGTTGCTTACATGTACCTGCCTGTGGTTGCTTACATGTACCTGTCTGTGGTTGCTTACATGTACCTGCCTGTGG
This sequence comes from Procambarus virginalis, assembly GCA_020271785.1. Lineage (NCBI taxonomy): Eukaryota > Metazoa > Arthropoda > Malacostraca > Decapoda > Cambaridae > Procambarus > Procambarus virginalis. Next base: position 4,570 of record WNGS01089753.1, read on the forward strand.
TTGCTTACATAATACCTGTCTGTGGTTACATACATGTACCTGTATGTGGTTGCTTACATGTATCTGTCTGTGGTTGCTTACATGTACCTGTCTGTGGTTGCTTACATGTACCTGTCTGTGGTTGCTTACATGTACCTGTCTGTGGTTGCTTACATGTACCTGCCTGTGGTTGCTTGCATGTACCTGCCTGTGGTTGCTTACATGTACCTGTCTGTGGTTGCTTACATGTACCTGTCTGTGGTTGCTTACATGTACCTGCCTGTGGTTGCTTACATGTACCTGCCTGTGGTTGCTTACATAATACCTGTCTGTGGTTGCTTACATGTACCTGTCTGTGGTTGCTTACATATACCTGTCTGTGGTTGCTTACATGTACCTGTCTGTGGTTGCTTACATGTACCTGTCTGTATTCACTTAGTTGTATTTTACGGGGGTTGAGCTTTGCTCTTTCGGCCCGCCTCTCAACTGTCAATCAACTGTTTACTAACTACACTAACTACCTTTTTTTTTTTTTTTCCCACACCACACACACACACACACTGTGGTTGCTTACATGTACCTGTCTGTGGTTGCTTACATGTACCTGTCTGTGGTTGCTTACATGTACCTGTCTGTGGTTGCTTACATGTACCTGTCTGTGGTTGCTTACATGTACCTGCCTGTGGTTGCTTACATAATACCTGTCTGTGGTTGCTTACATGTACCTGTCTGTGGTTGCTTACATGTACCTGTCTGTGGTTGCTTACATGTACCTGTCTGTGGTTGCTTACATGTACCTGTCTGTGGTTGCTTACATGTACCTGTCTGTGGTTGCTTACATGTACCTGTCTGTGGTTGCTTACATGTACCTGCCTGTGGTTGCTTGCATGTACCTGTCTGTGGTTGCTTACATGTACCTGTCTGTGGTTGCTTACATGTACCTGTCTGTGGTTGCTTGCATGTACCTGCCTGTGGTTGCTTACATGTACCTGTCTGTGGTTGCTTACATGTACCTGTCTGTGGTTGCTTACATGTACCTGTCTGTGGTTGCTTGCATGTACCTGCCTGTGGTTGCTTGCATGTACCTGCCTGTGGTTGCTTACATGTACCTGCCTGTGGTTGCTTGCATGTACCTGCCTGTGGTTGCTTGCATGTACCTGCCTGTGGTTGCTTACATGTACCTGCCTGTGGTTGCTTACATGTACCTGCCTGTGGTTGCTTGCATGTACCTGCCTGTGGTTGCTTACATGTACCTGCCTGTGGTTGCTTACATGTTCCTGCCTGTGGTTGCTTGCATGAACCTGTCTGTGCCTCCTTGCATGTACTTGTTTGTGTCTGCTTGCAGGTATCTGCTTGTGGTTGCTTGCATGTACCTGCCTGTATTCACCAATTTGTGCTTACCTGTACCTGCTTGCTTACCTGTGCCTGCTGGCTTGCCTGTGCCTGCATTTGCCTGCCTGCCTGCTTGCACGTGCTTGCTTGCCTGACTATATCATCTTTCATATGCTACCAGTGACCGTTTCTTGCCTACCTGCCATCCTGTGCGTGCTTGTCTGCTTGCCTTCCGTCCTGTGTCTGTTTCCCTGCTTGCCTGCCTTCCATTATGTTCCGGCTTGCCTGCCTGCCTGCCTGCCTGTCTATCTGTGCATGCTTGCCTGACTGCCTGTTTATGCCTTTCTGCTTGCGGGTGCCTTATTTTCTGTGCTTGTCTAAGCCTACTTGACTGCCTGCTTGTGCCTTTTGGGGAGTTTACTTTGTCTAGCTGAATTAGCTTGAGCTGACGTAGGCATCTAAGTGATTGTTCCCGGCTCCCCCGCCCAGACAGTCTTCCACTCACAAACTTCTTGAGGTTATTGTAACACCCATGACCCCCCCCCCCCAGAGTTCTCATCCAAGGAAGCCTTCTCCAAGAGGTCAGCCCAGATGACTTCTGGATTATCTTGTATGTTGATAAAAAAATTCCTGGGTTAGTCTTAGTCAGCTAGTTTCAAGTATGTAATATTTCATGATACTCTTGTCAAACACTGCAATGGAATTAGACCCCCGATTCTTATTTGTAAACATCCAAGGATCTCCCCCTTTTAGCCAGGTCAAAGGTCAGTCACACACGTAATTAATAATTCCTCTCTTGAACAGTGTATGGTGAATGTCAAACAAGCTTAATGAAAATTCTTGAGTGTTTGTGCACGTGTGGCCCGACCTCTTTTGATCTAGGTAGCAACAGCAAATCTCCCCCTTCCCCCCCTTTTTTTGGGGTGTATATATTGGTCCTGTAGAGACTTATAAACAGTGGGCCGGACACCAGGGTCAGGAGTGGATCACAGAACATCGCACAGCCAGGGAGGGACAGAGTGAATCCACCGGAGGGAAGAGACACAGGTCTTAAAGTAAAGTGTGATCTCTGAGGGTTTTGTTCCATGTCTAAATTTCTTAACTTTTGGCCAGTGTTAGAGTAGGATTTATAGTGGTGATTAGCATAATTTTGTTCTCAATAAACTTTTGTTAAATTTCCCGTCTGTGTCAATTGTTGAATCCTCTTAGCCTTTTGGATATGATGGGCTGACAACCGTCCCATAATTAATAACAGTTATAGAAAGTACTCTCCAAGTCAAGCAATGTTTCTTGCCTCGTTGCTTTATATAGTCTCAATGGTCAAGGCAGATGGTGGCAGCGTTTTTTAATCCTGTGTAGCATTTCCTTGTTGGCAGTGTACCTTTTGGTTCCGGTGTACCCATCATATGTCAGCTCATATTACAGTGTTCAATAACAGTGTTACCAAGTGCAACTGATAGGAAGTGTTACTCAGTATAAGTAGTAGTGTTACATTATTAGTTTAGTATATATTTTATAGAGGTGTTACATTATCTTGAGGTTATCTTGAAATGATTTCGAGGCTTAGTGTCCCCGCGGCCCGGTCTTCGACCAGGCCTCCACCCCCAGGAAGCAGCCCGTGACAGCTGACTAACTCCCAGGTACCTATTTACTTCTAAGATAGTTGATAAGATATTCTTGGAGATAGTAGCTGTCCAACTTACAATTAATCTAGTAAATATGTATATTTAATCAGCTAGTAAATGTGTATAAGTAAAGACAGTTAAATTAGCCAAAATTAGAGATATATGTCTCTACTGAGCTTAATATTTTTGAAGATTGGAATGGAAGTGAAGTGTTCTAGGCCCTGAATGTCCCTGACGTTATTGTGAGAGAATTGTGTCTCAGGTTCCCACAGCTGACTTCAAGATGCATATTGCAGGACATCTGAACGTGCAATAAAGTCGGGAATTAACCCCATGCGCTCACAATGCACAGGGCAGAGGGCATGAAGTTTATCTTCCTTATTACTGAACTAAAACCTAATTTGCCAGGTCTCTAATGAGAGTTTCTTATACAGTCCAAGCAGCATAATGATGGCACGAGTCAACAAGAAGACAGGACCATCCACAACGTGTGATCGGTGATGTAGCCATGAGGTTACAAGTCCAAGTGACCATCGTGGAGCCTAAAATGCCCCACTATGCCCAAAAGTGGTTAAATAGCCGATTACTGATTGGCTAATCTCAGAGACTAGGTCTGGAGCTGACTAGTGCATGCTTCCACGCTGGGTAAAAAAATTCTCGCCAAAGACGTCAGCTCTAGTACATGTGTGTTTGTGTTCTCAGTTAGTGGCCACTAATTAGAAAAATACCGTTTAAGTCCTTAGGCTGTCTAGTTAGTTCAGCGCACTAAATTCATCTTAAATAACTTGCAAGCGGCCGGAATCCCACGGTGTAATTGTTCTCTTCAAATTAAGTGAATTGACTGTGTAGAGATACCACAAGGGTACATCTAGCAGCAACACACTTCTAGATATACCCTCAGATGACTTTGATATCAAACGATCAAGTGTGTGCCCCTTGATCGTGTGATATCTAAGTCATCTGAATAGTTGAGACACAGAAGTCGTGTTCAGTGAGCAGTGTGTATGATCCAGAAGCCTCGCCATACACAATGTAAGCGTGAAGTGTCTTTAAATCGCTTCCGGATAACGGTTATGACGTCCTAAAGTAATTACACGAAGTTTTCTGGAGGACGGCTAACGTCCAAAATTATAATATTTGTCAAAATTCCATTTATTGTCCGATTATTCTGCGGGTTGTTTTAAAATGCGCGTCAACGTCTTCCCATTCTCCGTGGCTGTACATGGATATACATAATGCTTTGGCGTTATACAAGTACTACACAACTGAGGTATGGTGAAGCTTGTGTATGGCGAGGCTTCTGGACCAAGAAACTCACATTACTCAGTTCCACGAAGTAGTCATTTGGTCAATAGTATACTTTGAATATAAGGATTAGCCTCTCAAAAATGACAACACCATACATGATGGTGATGAACACGAGGATGACAACACCATACATGAGTAGTGTAAACCGGGCCAAATCGCTGCTGTTTTGCTTTTTCTGACAGCAGCGATCTGGCCCCTGGGTTTTACGAACTTTTTTCCCATGCCGGCTTCTGGCCCCTGGGTTTTACGAATTTTTTTTCCCATGCCGGCTTCTGGCCCCTGGGTTTTACGAACTTTTTTTCCCATGCCGGCTTCTGGCCCCTGGGTTTTACGAACTTTTTTCACATGCCGGCTTCTGGCCCCTGGGTTTTACGAACTTTTTTTCCCATGCCGGCTTCTGGCCCCTGGGTTTTACGAACTTTTTTTCCCATGCCGGCTTCTGGCCCCTGGGTTTTACGAACTTTTTTTCCCATGCCGGCTTCTGGCCCCTGGGTTTTATGAACTTTTTTTCTCCATGCCGGTCATTGGCCCCTGCCATTTAGCTCAAGGAGATTAAATTGTCGGTCCCTGTCTCGTGTGTTTTGTGTTACCTCAGCGACCCTTGCACGGGCATCACCAATGGTCAATGACGTCATCGGGCAGCCAGTCATCAATTTGTCTGGGGGTAGGATTAAAAGGCCGGCTCCTGGCGTACCCAAATTTCGTTAGCCCAGTGACCCATGCACAGGCATCGCTAATGGTCAATGACGTCACCAGCTAGCCGCTCCGCGTTCCTGCACAGGCACGTTCAGAGGGATTAAAAAGCCAGCCTGTGAGTCGTGTGTTTTGCGTTACAACAGTGGTCCTGAAACCTAATGTAAAATACCATCAACCCTAGTCTATTTTAAAATATCCTATTGACTTCCAACTATCGTCCATTGCAAAAAGGGGAAGCAACACAGAGCATGAACTATCATGTATCTCCCCTATCAGTTATTTATATGAAAACAGTCCCCTGCCAGCGTGGTGACTTCAATGCGATTTCAGTACTAATCCAATATTGCTTCATAACGCATAAATATATATGCACGTACATAAATATATATGCACGTACATAAATGTATATGCACGTACATAAATATATATGCACATCTCACATTCACTCAAAAACATGCCTCCCCATACCTTGCTGTAGCATATAACAAATCAAAATACTCATTCAGTGTACATATATAGGAATACTACATTCAGTAAAAGCAAGCCTCTCATGTTTTTGAAATAAGGCTTTCTGCAGTTACCTTCTTTTCTGACGTCATCATCCCTAATGCGCTGTAAGCCCCCAATGAGCTTCCAGCCAACGTGCGGATCCCAGGAGGTTCGCACATAAGTGTGAACTCTTAATCAGGCATAATACCTCACCTGTACTCTGTGCTTCATCGATATTCGGCTACATTGGCTCGTGTTTTCGCTCATTGTTCATATTTTCTGTTATTCATAAACCCTATCAAACCATCCTAACCTAACTTATTATATAACAAACAAATACAGATCAGTTGTTGTTTGGCGACATCACGAAAAGCAACCTTGGTTATAGGGATAAGGTATTGCTGGCCATTAGCATATAAGTGTCAAGGTAACACAGCACCTGACTAGTCAACTATGTGTGACGTCACCAGATGACCAATGCGGCCTTTGGCGTCCTACTGGCATGTGAATTTGATGTTATTATTAAAAATGGCTAGACTAACTATCCCTACCTAACCTAATCAGAGGTTTAAGAATATACATTTTAGTCAACCACAACTGTAATTATTATTCAGTGATAAGTGGAAAAGTATAACAGCAACCCAAATGTCATACCGCAATTTTTTGCAGAATCGTACATCTGGCAGCATTGTAGGTGAGCTGAACATAAGAATAGAGGCAACTGCAGAAGTCCTATTGGCCCATACGAGGCAGCTCCTATATATTTCCACCCAATCTCATTCATATTCATGTCCACCCTATGCTTAAAACAACTAAGGGATCCCACTTAAAGTATTAGTTTACAATAATAGTTTTATTTAATAGCTCTCATTCTAGTTTTATACACAACAGCAATTATGAAACCCTATAGCTAAATATCGTACTATAATCCACAAGTAGTTACCACACCTCTGGCAGCACAGTGGATTAGTAGCTGTGTTCATAGGCTAGTCAACTGTCCTCACATCCATCAAATAGCTATCCAAATGTCGCACCTCAATTCATCCATCTAGCAACTCAGCTGGATGCTAACCACTATATTCATAGGCTAATCATTTCTACACCTCAAAAAAATCCTATTCTTGCTGTGCAAATCAGCTAACTTGTTTCTAAACCAACACTCGCACATACAGGCATACATACCTACACATACTTCACAACCTATACATCCATAGAGAATAGCCTAGTTTTTTGCCACCATTTCCCCATTAATCAGATGTAATTTATGCCATACACAGAAAATACGGCATTTACACACCAAATAGGCCATTTATGCACAAAATATATTATTTACACTCAAAATTTACCATCACACAAAAATATGTCATTTATAGACAAAAATATGACATTTACATGCAAAATATGTCAGTTACACACAAAAATATACCATGTACACAATATTGCATGTACACTCAGAGTATGACATTTACACAAAGTATGGTATTTGCACAAATATATCAAAATGCCTATGCATTTAGACAATCAAAAATGCGCTTTCACAAAAATTCCACAATTCCACATACATGTCACAAAATACCCATACATTGTCTCATAAACCAAAATACACTTACACCATTAAGGTCTATTTTTCAGATTACAGAGCTTACACAATTTGCACACAAAAATACAGCTGCACCAGTTCCACGTCAACAAATTAAAAACACAACTTGAATAAATGCACTATTAGCACAAAAATTATTATAAAACATGGACAATTATTACACAATTTGTGTAATTATTATACATCTTTGCACAATTAATACAAGAAAATTTGCTATATAATTACTCAACTTGCACAATGACAATCAATACACAAAGATATAAATAAACAATTCGTCCATATGCAATTACACAACATGCGCAATTATATACAACTTTCACAAATATTACACATCTTTCATAATTATTATTACACAACTTGCACAAATACATATCAAGCACAAATACGAACAATTCATAACTACTCCAAATATGAAAATACACAACTAGCATAAATACACGATTTATACAAATACAATTGCGACATTTACACAACTTGCTCAAAAATATAATCAATACACAACTTACCAAAATATGAACAATACATAACTAGCACATATTCATTAAATACACAATTACGCAATTTCCACAAATACACATACAAAAACATATACAATTAATACATACAACTTGCGCAAAACAATACACAATTTATGGAAATATAATCAATACATAATTGTAATAATCATACAACTTATGCAAAATATATAATCTGCACAATTAATACACAAGTATATTAATTGTGGTATATATGTACAAATACAAACACAACCAACTAGGTCAAACAATAAACACAATTTGCATGATATTTTTTCTGCGTATATTTAAGACATTAATTATAATATGCTGAGTTTAACGAACTCCCTAAAAGTCAGAATTTCACATTTAAAAATGGTGCATATAACTTCCGATGAGCTCAATATAAAACACATTCATTTTCCATTAAATTTCAACATTATTAGTGCTAAATATTCATCTAACATATGTTCACTGATTTTAATGTCTTATTAATACCTTCCTTGTTACATCCTCTCCAATCAGACCACCCATATTTATTTATGCAAACCATCTAACAGACTTATTTGTTCTAGCCTTAGTATGTTAGGGCAGGTGGGGTTAGGTGAAGTCAGTATTTTCTATGGTAATTTTAGGCAAATTTGCTATATCTTATCAAAATGCATCCTATTAAAACTTAAATTAATCTAAATCTATCAAAAATATATTTATACTACACAAATTGACTAAATTCAACCTAGCAAAAGCTAGACTAACTAAATATGAGCATCCCATATCCTCACATACAAGCCTATGTCGCCTCTGTTCATACATTACATGAGTTGGCCATATAGCTCGAACCCCAAATAGGGAAATTTACACTATTTCATAAACATGCTAGTTCATTACCCCTAAGATATTATATATCCTTCCCTACACGACCTCACCAAACCTGACCTAGCATATCCAAACCTAGATTTAGTTCAAGTTGGTAAATTTAAGCTATGCCCACTTTTAAGCTATGCAACACTTTCTTCCATAAATACAATAAATTTGAAGTTAGATAAAGGGAGGTTAGTCCAGGATGGTTGGGTTGATGCACAAACAACACGTTCCTCCCATATTTACGATAAATTTGAAGTTAGATAAAGGGAGGTTAGGTCCTGGACGTTTGGGTTGATGTGTAAAAACAAAAACACGTACCCAACAATAGAGATACAATATTGAACACAACTCCATATTTTAAAGGAGAGGGGCTGTTAGGACCATATCCAAAACATCACTTTTCTATGAATATGGTTACAATGATCAACAAAGAACCTAGTAGGTTAGGCACAGTGCGGATAGGTTCATATCCAAAACTTCACTTTTTGAAGAATATAGATAAAATATTCAACACAGCACCAAGACTCTTGCAGGGTTAGGCACGGGCATTTAGGTTCATATAAAAAAAACATCACTTCTCTGAGTATATGTCGTATCAGAGGCTAGGTCTAGGTTTAGATGGAATGGGTGAAAATGTGGGTAAAATGGGCTTTGGCTGTGCTATGATACACAACATTTAGGCATATTTGGTGGAAATTGTCTCCAATTTGGTGGCGGTAGCTTAAATTTCCCCCAACTTTAATCAAATCTGCTAGGTTAGGTTAGGTAAGGCTATGTAGGGTAGGTTGGAATATGTGAAAACTTGGGTAAATGGTCTTTGGCTGTGCTACGTAACAAAACATTTTAGGTATATTTGGTAGAAATTAATTAGGTTGAATTTAGGTGAGTAAGCATAAATTTCCCCAACTTTAATCAAATCTAACGTGGGATATGCTAGGTCAGGTTAGGTAAGGTTATTGTGTAGGGTAAGATGGAATCGGTGAAAACTTGGGTGAAATGAACTTTGGCTATGCTAAGATACAAAACATTTGAATATATTCGGTGGAATTGGCTTAAATTAAGTTGAATTTTAGTGGGAAAGGCATAAATTTCCCCAACTTTAATCAAATTTGACTTTGGATATGCCAGGTGAGGTTGGGTAGGGTTGTCAAGGGAAGGTAGAAAAAGGTGAAAACTCAGCTAAAATGAGCTTTGGCCGTGCTATGTTACAAAACATTTTGGGTATATTTGGCGGAAATTTTCTTAAATTAGGTCAAATTTATGTGGGATAACTTAAATTTCGCCGACTTTAACCAAATCTTGGTTTGGATTAGGCTAGGTTAGGTTAGGTAAGGTTGAGTAGGGTAGGATGGAATAGGAGAAAATGTAGGTAAAAATGGGCTTTGGCAATGTTATGATACATAACATTTTGATATATTTGGTGGGAATTGTCTTAAATTAGGTCGAATTTAGGTGGCATAGCTTAAATTTCGCCAACTTTAACCAAATCCAGGTTTGGATATGCTAGGTTAGATTAGGTGAGGTTGTGTAGGGTAGTATGGAATAGGAGAATATATGGGTAAAAATGGGCTTTGGCAGTGCTATGATACACAACATTTGGGTATGTTTGGTGGAAATTGCCTTAAATTAGGTCGAATTTAGGTGGCATAGCTTAAATTTTACCAACTTGAACTAAATCTAGGTTTGGATATGCTAGGTCAGGTTTGGTGAAGTCGTGTAGGGAAGGATATATAACATTTTAGGGGTAATGAACTAGCATGTTTATGAAATAGTGTAAATTTCCCTATTTGGGGTTCGAGCTATATGGCCAACTCATGTAATGTATGAACAGAGGCGACATAGGCTTGTATGTGAGGATATGGGATGCTCATATTTAGTTAGTCTAGCTTTTACTAGGTTGAATTTAGTCAAATTTGTGTAGTATAAGTATATTTTTGATAGATTTAGATGAATTTAGTTTTAATAGGATGCATTTTGATAAGATATAGCAAATTTGCCTAAAATTATCATAGAAAATACTGACTTCACCTAACCCCACCTGCCCTAACATAACTAAGGCTAGAACAAATAAGTCTGTTAGATGGTTTGCATAAATAAATATGGGTGGTCTGATTGGAGAGGATGTAACAAGGAAGGTATTAATAAGACATTAAAATCAGTGGACATATGTTAGATGAATAGTTTAGCACTAATAATGTTGAAATTTAATGGAAAATGAATGTGTTTTATATTGAGCTCATCGGAAGTTATATGCACCATTTTTATGTGAAATTCTGACTTTTGGGAGTTGGTTAAACTCAGCATATTATAATTAATGTCTTGAATATACCAGAAAAATATCATGCAAATTGTGTATTGTTTGACCTAGTTGGTTGTGTTTGTATTTGTACATATATACCACAATTAATATACTTGTGTATTAATTGTGCAGATTATATATTTTGCATAAGTTGTATCATTATTACAATTATGTATTGATTATATTTCCATAAATTGTGTATTGTTTTGTGCAAGTTGTGTGTATTAATTGTATATGTTTTTGTATGTGTATTTGTGGAAATTGCGTAGTTGTGTATTTAATGAATATGTGCTAGTTATGTATTGTTCATATTTTGGTAAGTTGTGTATTGATTATATTTTGAGCAAGTTGTGTAAATGTCGCAATTGTATTTGTGTAAATCGTGTATTTATGCTAGTTGTGTATTTTCATATTTGGGGTAGTTATGTATTGTACGTATTTGTGCTAGATATGTATTTGTGCAAGTTGTGTAATAATAATTATGAAAGATGTGTAATATTTGTGAAAGTTGTGTATTAATTGCGCATGTTGTGTAATTGCATATGGACGAATTGTTTATTTATATTTTGTGTATTGATTGTCATTGTGCAAGTTGAGTAATTATATAGCAAATTTTCTTGTATTAATTGTGCAAAGATGTATAATAATTACACAAATTGTGTAATAATTGTCCATGTTTTATAATAATTTTTGTGCTAATAGTGCATTTATGCAAGTTGTGTTTTTAATTTGTTGACGTGGAACTGGTGCAACTGTATTTTTGTGTGCAAATTGTGTAAGCTCTGTAATCTGAAAAAATAGACCTTAATGGTGTAAGTGTATTTTGGTTTATGAGACAATGTATGGGTATTTTGTGAATGTATGTGGAATTGTGTAATTTTGTGAAAGCGCATTTTTGATTGTCTAAATGCATAAGCATTTTGATATATTTGTGCAAATACCATACTTTGTGTAAATGTCATACTCTGAGTGTACATGCAATATTGTGTAAATGGTATATTTTGTGTGCAACTGACATATTTTGTATGTAAATGTCATATTTTTGTCTATAAATGACATATTTTTGTGTGATGGTAATTTTGAGTGTAAATAATATATTTTGTGCATAAATGGCTATTTGGTGTGTAAATGCCGTATTTTCTGTGTATGGCATAAATTACATCTGATTAATGGGGAAATGGTGGCAAAAAACTAGGCTATTCTCTATGGATGTATAGGTTGTGAAGTATGTGTAGGTATGTATGCCTGTATTTGCGAGTGTTGGTTTAGAAACAAGTTAGCTGATTTGCATAGCAAGAATAGGATTTTTTTGATGTGTAGAAATGATTAGCCTATGAATATAGTGGTTAGCATCCAGCTGAGTTGCTAGATGGATGAATTGAGGTGCGACATTTGGATAGCTATTTGATGGATGTGAGGACAGTTGACTAGCCTATGAACACAGCTACTAATCCGCTGTGCTGCCAGAGGTGTGGTAACTACTTGTGGATTATAGTACGATATTTAGCTATAGGGTTTCATAATTGCTGTTGTGTATAAAACTAGAATGAGAGCTATTAAATTAAAACTATTATTGTAAACTAATACTTTAAGTGGGATCCCTTAGTTGTTTTAAGCATAGGGTGGACATGAATATGAATGAGATTGGGTGGAAATATATAGGAGCTGCCTCGTATGGGCCAATAGGACTTCTGCAGTTGCCTCTATTCTTATGTTCAGCTCACCTACAATGCTGCCAGATGTACGATTCTGCAAAAAATTGCGGTATGACATTTGGGTTGCTGTTATACTTTTCCACTTATCACTGAATAATAATTACAGTTGTGGTTGACTAAAATGCATATTCTTAAACCTCTGATTAGGTTAGGTAGGGATAGTTAGTCTAGCCATTTTTTAATAATAACATCAAATTCACATGCCAGTAGGACGCCAAAGGCCGCATTGGTCATCTGGTGACGTCACACATAGTTGACTAGTCAGGTGCTGTGTTACCTTGACACTTATATGCTAATGGCCAGCAATACCTTATCCCTATAACCAAGGTTGCTTTTCGTGATGTCGCCAAACAAAAACTGATCTGTATTTGTTTGTTATATAATAAGTTAGGTTAGGATGGTTTGATAGGGTTTATGAATAACAGAAAATATGAACAATGAGCGAAAACACGAGCCAATGTAGCCGAATATCGATGAAGCACAGAGTACAGGTGAGGTATTATGCCTGATTAAGAGTTCACACTTATGTGCGAACCTCCTGGGATCCGCACGTTGGCTGGAAGCTCATTGGGGGCTTACAGCGCATTAGGGATGATGACGTCAGAAAAGAAGGTAACTGCAGAAAGCCTTATTTCAAAAACATGAGAGGCTTGCTTTTACTGAATGTAGTATTCCTATATATGTACACTGAATGAGTATTTTGATTTGTTATATGCTACAGCAAGGTATGGGGAGGCATGTTTTTGAGTGAATGTGAGATGTGCATATATATTTATGTACGTGCATATACATTTATGTACGTGCATATATATTTATGTACGTGCATATATATTTATGCGTTATGAAGCAATAATGCATTAGTACTGAAATCGCATTGAAGTCACCACGCATGGCAGGGGACTGTTTTCATATAAATGACTGATAGGGGGAGAACGCGGAGATACATGATAGTTCATGCTCTGTGTTGCTTCTCCTTTTTGCAATGGACGATAGTTGGAAGTCAATAGGATATTTTAAAATAGACTAGGGTTGATGGTATTTTACATTAGGTTTCAGGACCACTGTTGTAACGCAAAACACACGACTCACAGGCTGGCTTTTTAATCCCCCTGAACGTGCCTGTGCAGGAACGCGGAGCGGCTAGCTGGTGACGTCATTGACCATTAGCGATGCCTGTGCATGGGTCACTGGGCTAAGGAAATTTGGGTATGCCAGGGACCGGCATTTTAATCCTACCCCCAGGCAAATTGAAGACTGGCTGCCCGATGACGTCATTGACCATTGGTGATGCCCGTGCAAGGGTCGCTGAGGTAACACAAAACACACGAGACAGGGACCGACAATTTAATCTCCTTGAGCTAAATGGCAGGGGGCCAATGACCGGCTTGGAGAAAAAATTCAAGGAAACCCAGGGGACAATGACCGGCATTTTAATCCCTTTGAACGTGCTTGTGCAGGAACGCTGACCGGACAGCTGATGACGTCATTGACCATTAGCGATGCCTGTGCATGGGTCACTGGGGTAACGAAAACTGGTGGTTTGGGGTGTTTGCCGTTTTTCGTCGCCAGGGGGTGTGGGCGTCCCCCCCCCTGCAGTTGCTGCTTGGCCGGTGTTGACGGCGCACGCTTGCGATGGGAGTCGCTCTCCCTCCTGTGACGAGAGTAAACTCCGTGGGACTGGAGTTTACGGGCCGTGTTGGCTATCCTCTCGTTGAGCTTGTCATGTGTGACATGCTCCGTGTCCCGGTTGCTGACGTCTACGGCGTTGAGCTGGTAACTGCTCACCAGGTGATTATCAAGTTGGCGGGGGAGGAGGTGTATCGTTCTTTCCTCCGCCGTTACGAGGGGCGTTCCTTGTCGCTGCCGGATGGTGCCGGCTCTGTTACCGTTACAGACCGTAGTGGTGCCCTGACCTATGTGAGTGTGCATGGGGCGCCCCTGGAGTTTCCCGAAGAGCTACTCCGGCGTTACTTCCAGCAGTTTGGCACGGTCGTCAGTGTGCGGGTGCACATGCTGTCCTCAGGGAGGTATAAGGGTATGAGGACAAACATTCGTACCCTTGGGATGCGCCTGAGATCTGACATCCCTTCTTCGGTCCGGCTTCTGGGGTACTACGTCCGGGTATTCTATGCCCAGCAGCCCCGTACCTGCTTTCGGTGTGGCCTGTTGGGGCATCAGGCTGCCGGGTGCTCGGAGGCTGCTGTCGCTCCGGTGAACCTGTTCCGGGAGGATGATTTCCCGCCGCTCCCTGTTGGGGTGGATTCCGTGGGCGAGGATGTTGACGTCCCTTTGGCTGCTGCGGCACCTCCTGTGTCGCCCAGCAGTCCTCCTGATGGTGCGGATCCTCCTCCGGGTGTTCCGATGTCCTCGTCGTTGGTGTCTTCTGCTTCGACTGATTCTAATCCGGCTGTTCAGCAATTTGTCCCACCTGGCTCGTTGGTGTCTGATGCTGCGCCCTCGCTTCCTGTGCACGTCATCACTGTGGAGGTTCATCGGGCTTCGGATGGTGCTGTCATGGAGACGAGTACGTCTGTGGTTCTGCTCCATCGTGTGGGGTGGGAGTTGCGATCCTGCGGGCCCTTCGTGTGGTGTTGCTCCTTCATCTGGTGGCCGTGCATCCGACGTGGTTGCTCCTGCTCCGGAGGCGCTGCGGTCCTCTCGTGGCTCTAGAGGACCTTCCCCGATCGCGACGTCGGACCAGCCCCGTCGTAAGCGGGAGGCACGGGCGCGTTCCTCTGACAAAGGTCCTCCCCTTAAGCGAGTGGGGTCTACGGCTGGAGCTGCTGTGGCGTGCGCCCCTCCTCCTCCCCCTCCCTCCGGTGACCTGCTGCAGTCTGTTGCTCCCGGGGCCCTCTCTGAGGGCAGTGACGCCCCAGACGCGTTTGTGGTTGATCAGTGGGTGGTGTCCTCTGGTGTGGACGGTCCTGGCCGTGATGCGCTGACTTTGAAGTTGACGAAGTCTACAAAGTTTACAAAGAGTGCGAGCTCCGACGTTCCTGTGGGATCCTCCGGTGCAGGGTTGCCAGTATGTGCGCCTACTGTTCCTACTGCCTCCCATGGGGGGGGGGCTCTGCTCCCCTTCTACGGGAGCTGTGGGGTTGGTGGGGTCCTCCTTGCCTTCCTGATGGCGCCCCT
>WNGS01089761.1:0-14225 GCA_020271785.1 Procambarus virginalis
GAAGCATTGCCAGACGTGTGGCTTATTGAACAAATAATTACAGTACAGTTACATCCTGCAATACACAAGCCATATATTATACAAAACTTATAAAGACTAACAGTGCTTAAGATTTTTTTTTTTTTTTTTTTTGAGATATTACAAGAGTTGTTACATTCTTGTACAGCCACTAGTACGCGTAGCGTTTCGGCAGGTCCCTGGAATACGATCCCCGCCGCGAAGAATCGTTTTTTCATCCAAGTACACATTTTACTGTTGCGTTAAACAGAGGCTACAGTTAAGAATTCGCCAGTAAATCCTCCCCGGCCAGGATACGAACCCATGACATAGCGCTCGCGGAACGCCAGGCGAGTGTCTACACTACAACACGGAGACTGTCAAATATATTTTGAATATAATATAATATATATAGGAGACTATATAATATAATAAGCAAGTACACATGACTAACACTAGAACAAATAGAAATTAACTAGGAGTGAACATAAACTAACCTGTACACAGGCACGACACAGCTGGTCTGACAACAACAAAACAGTGAAGCGAGCATCCAAACAAAACAGTCAAGCGAGCATCCATCCGGGTACAATAATACAATAACACTTTTACTACATTCACCCCCTCTAGCTTTAAGTAACATAGTCCTGAAGATGAGTAGGAGTACTTCGCGTCCTTCCAGATCGTCGAAGGGACTCCTGCAAAGTTGATGCCTCTAGTGTTCCAGTCGGTTTCTGCATACCACCTTCTCGAGGGAGTGTTACATCAGAGAAAGGTTTCCAATTAGGTGTTTCAAAGTTAGGTGGTTCGGAACGAAGTAGTCCAGGATGAGGTAGTTCAGGATGAGGCCGTTCAGGATGAGGCGGGTTGGGGTTTACCCCATCTTTCACAATCGCTGGGTGTTGCTGTTGAATGTTGAGATTGGGGTCCAAACTCTCGCAGCCCTCTGTGGCCATGGGTGCGAGGTGTCTTAATGATACAGTAGTAATCCTGCCATCCGGGAACTTGACATGGGCATATTCCGGATTCACATCTACGACCTCAACCTCATCAACTAGGGATCATTTTTGCTTTGACGCACCTGACGTTTTAGGAGGACAGGGCCTCTGCAAGCAAGCCACGTAGGTAGTGTTCGCCCTGAAGTAGACCTTCTTGTATGCTGGAAGAATCGTTCATGTGGTGTACAATTTGTAGAGGTGCACAACAGTGATCGAATAGAGTGGAGTGCATCAGGAAGAACACTTCCCACTGGGATACATCTAAGCCTCTCGTCCTAAGAGCTAGCAGCACTGTCTTCCAAATAATCCCATTGTACTTCTCAGCCTGGCCATTTCCTCTAGGGTTGTAAGGAGTCGTACGGCTAGTTGCTACCCCCTTTTTTTAGTAGAAAATCTTTCAACTCCTCCGACATAAAGAAGTTCCCCTATCAGAGTGTATATATGCAGGCATACCAAAGATTGCAAACAACTGCACCAGGCACTGAATTACTGTACCAGTAGTCATATCTGAACAAGGGAATGCAAAAGGGAATCTAGAGAATTCATCTACAACAGTAAGGATATATTTATTCCTTGAATGTGATGGAAGTGGTCCTTTAAAATCTATGTTGAGTCTTTCAAATGGCTGAGTAGCTTTAATCAAATGCCCAGAGTCAAACTTGCAAAACCGAGGTTTAAGTTCAGAGCATGCAGAGCAAGAATTAGTCATCTTCTTCACTTCCTCCACAGAATAAGGCAGATTTCGACATCGGACAAAATGAGCCATACGAGACACTCCAGGGTGACACAGATTGTCATGCAATTCCTTTAATTCATCCATACTGGTGGCACCACATACACGTGAGAATGCATCAGCTGGTATGTTCTTTTTACCTGGGCGATATACAATGTCATAGTGGTAACAGGAGAGTTCGACTCGCCATCTAGCAATTTTATCATTTTTAATCTTACCAGCTGAGTTAGAGTTAAACATAAAAGCGACACTGCGCTGGTCAGTCACAAGCCGAAAATGGCGACCAATAAGATAGTGTCGCCACTTCCTTAGGGCTTCCACAATGGCATACGCTTCCTTCTCCACTGATGAGTGCCTTTGTTCACTATTTGAAAGTGTTCGGGAGAAGAAAGCTACTGGTTGTTCATTCTGGGTTAGGGTAGCGGCAATAGCATGATCTGAAGCATCGGTTTCCACAGTGAAAGGAGTTGTTGGGTCGATTGCTCGAACCACTGCCTCAGCAATGTCTTGTTTCAATCCTTCAAAAGCTTTCGCAGCAGCAGCAGATAAGGAAAATCATTGGCATGAGAGAGAGGACGGATCTTCTCAGAAAAACTCAGCACCCAACGAGAGTAATGTGCAAGCATTCCCATTGTTCTGCGTAAAGAACCTGTGTTACTTGGTAGTGGAAGTTTTAACAGTGGCTCGAGGCGTTCCGGGTCAGGTCTAATTTCTCCTTCTTGTATAAGATATCCCAACAGCTTTATAGACCTGAGTCGAAAACTACACTTTTCAAGATTCAGGGTCAGGTTATATCTTCTCGCAACGTCCATAAAATGTTTCAGATTTTTATCATGGTCTTCCTCAGACTCTCCACACACACAGACATCATCAACGTAAGCGAAGGTACCCTCCACTCCTTCTTTCTCAAGGATGCCATCAATTACCCTTTGAAACTAGCCACTCCATTAGTGACCCCAAAAGGGATACGATTAAATTCAAAAGCTTCCCACAAGCTTCAAAGGCTGTATAGGGTTTTTCTTCCTCTGTTAAACCCACTTGATGGTAAGCACTTCTCAAGTCCAGAGTGCTGTATACTTTAAATCTAGCAACATTATTCACAATCTCATCTATGTGTGGTAAGGGGTAGGCATCCAGCCCCGTGAATCGATTGATTGTTTGTGAATAATCTACAACCATTCTTTTCTTGTGATGTTCTCCTTTAGTTACTAATACCTGGGCTCTCCATGGAGAATGACTGGGTCTAATTATCTCTTCACGTAGCATCCGAGCGGTCTCAGATTTAATAAACAACTTGTCAGCCTCAGAATAGCGTCTGGATTTTACAGCAATCGGCTTGCAGTCTGGTGCTAAATTACTGAAGAGAGATGGAGCCGGAACTTTGACGGCAGCTAATCCACATATTCTAAGAGGAGGTCTATCTCCTCCAAAAGCCATCTCAAGCACAGAATGATTTTGTAAAAAGTTATGACCTAAAATCACATCAGCACACAAATCGGGTAACACTTTGAGATTCACACCATGGTAAGTTTCTCCTTGTAATTCTAAGTCTACAGAACACTGACCCAGGAATTTTGAAGAGAACGATACAGTAGCCATAGAAACTGCCCCATTGTCAGGATAGACGAGTAACCCACTCTGGTCGGCAATATTCTTATGAATAAAGTTCTCAGAGCTACCAGTGTCAATCAGTGCACTGACTGGAATACCATTGATCTTAGAGCTAAGCACTGATTTATTGAGGCATGCGGGCGAAGTCCCAGCTAAAGTAGCAAGCATAGCAGCGGAATGTTGGGTGTTTGAAGCACTATTAGTCTGTTTCAGAGATCGGCAGACCTTAGCATAATGACCCTTTTTCTTGCAATTCATACACAGAGCCTCTCTAGCCGGACATCGACTGCGAGGATGTCGAGTGTAACCGCAAAAGAAGCACTTAAAACCACTAGTTGTAGCTGCAGAAACTGTGTCAACTTTTTCTTCTGCACTTTCTTGTCCTCCTAAGTCCTCCAGGTCTAATGAGAGTGCCATGGCAGCATTTGTAACCCCTGGCTGAGCATAAGAGGCAGAAAGTTTCTGTGCCGTTTCTAGAGTGTGAGCCTGGTCAAAGGCTGACTGTAAGTCTAAAGTTCTATTTTCAAGTAAGCGCTGCCTTATTGTGGCAGAACCTAGCCCATTAATGAAGCATCTCTCACATAGTTATCACTGGCTTCTACAGCAGTCACTGCTTTGAACTGGCAATCTTTAGCTAATAACTTTAAAGCCTGAAGAAACTGATCAAGTGACTCACCGGGTTCTTGGCGCCGTGTTGCAAGCACATACCTTGCGAATACTTCATTCTTGGGCTTCACAAAAGTTCTGTTAGGGATTTTTCAGCAGCATCATACGTAGTGCAGTCAGCTATGTAGTCGAACACACGTGGAGCAACGTAGTTTATTAAGAGACACAGCTTGTCCACGGTGGGAGTATTTTCTTCTACTGCAAGAGTGAAGTTTTGGAACGTCTTGAGCCAGTGACGCCATTCTTGAGCGGCGTTGGTGGCGTTTGGGTCAGTAGCAAACCGCTCGGGCCGCAGTAACCGCTCCATGTTCACTGGCTGAATTATTTGTTCAATAAATTGAGGTAAAGGAGAAGCATTGCCAGACATGTGGCTTTATTGAACAAATAATTACAGTACAGTTACATCCTGCAATACACAAGCCATATATTATACAAAACTTATAAAGACTAACAGTGCTTAAGATATATAATATAATAAGCAAAGTACACATGACTAACACTAGAACAAATAGAAATTAACTAGGAGTGAACATAAACTAACCTGTACACAGGCACGACACAGCTGGTCTGACAACAACAAAACAGTCAAGCGAGCATCCAAACAAACAGTCAAGCGAGCATCTATCCGGGTACAATAATACAATAACACTTTTACTACAGGCCCATAGAAATGCACATGTGATTTGGAGCATTTTATATCTGCCATCGACCGGACGGCACCCAGAAAGGTAAGCGCCACAAACAAACCCCTATTCTGGTTAACCACAAAAATTGACAAACGAGTGGACAGAACTCCCCCAGGAAAACGAACTAACAAGCATGACGTCACACGAGCCGCGCCGCATGTCTGCGCAGCTCCCCCCTCCCCGGGAGGGGGAAGGGGGAGCCCCAGACCCCCCGCCGGCTATCCACACCTCAGTTCCGAGGCTGGATATCAAAACCACGAAAAACCGCCGACCGGAGGGCGGGAGGGATGCCAGGGAGCCTCCGGGACTCGCCCAGAAAATGGCGTTTCATTACATTCAACGCTGGTTTTCTGGGGGGAGCCCCTATGGCTTCCCGGAGCTACCTCACCAAAGACTACCTAAGAAAACAAGGGGACATACCTGGGAGGCGGTCGGTGAACCACTCTCTCAACACGAAGTCGAGACAACACCAAAAGGACCCCTCCGAAAGCAGCAGGCACAACATTCGCCAGAAAAAGGGAGAACGGCCACAGACGAAGAAAACTATGACCAAGATCATAGGAGCCAAGAAACCACTGCGCCTGAGAAGAGCATGAAGCACTGCCACACGACCCCCAGAGGCCAATGCCAAAAGATAGCCGAGGCAAAGCAAACCCGGCCCGAGGAGCCACAACCACCAGGAGAAGAAAAACAGGAGAGCACCCTATCTAAAGACCTGGACGGCACAGGCAGTGCAGAAACAGGCCGGAGGTGAACAATGCACGATACAGCCTGCGAAACGGCACAGAAGGAACATCGAACCGAAGCTAGCAGCAGAAACCAAGGTGCAAGACCCAGGAACAGTCCCAAGCGCCTCTACACCTTCTGCAAGCCAATCCTATGACAGCCCAGGAGGGAAAAGAAAACGCAGGACCCAACCAAAATGCCACAAGCGTGCAAGCCACCACCACAAGTGCAGCCGACAGGGAAGGAACCTGCATAAGGAGCCGCCCCGCACAACCCCCGGCAGAAGGGCAGAAGCGAAGACTCAGTAAAAGGAGCAAAATCGCCCACAGGAAAACGAGGAGCGCCGAGACAGCGCGAAGAGATGTATGCACAAAAGAACCAGAAGGCCAAACATCCAGAAACTGCCGAGAAGAGGACCCACAAGCCCTAGAAAGGACCGGAGGGAAGCTCAACCGAATGACGACAGACGTACCAGAAAATGGGAAAGAGCTGACTGGGGTTAGAAGACACAGAATTGCACTTTCCACTCCAAAGACGCCGCCAGAGTAGCAGGCGCCGGCCCCGTCAACGAGAGGAGCAGCAGTGTCATCGCCGGCTGCATTCTCTCTATGGTGTGGGTGCCAGAAGCCACGGAGCGACCGGGGACAAGGAAGAAAGATGTCGTTGACGGGTGTCACGAGCCCCAACAGATGACCAATGCAGTATAGGGCGCTAGGACTGACCTGCGCCGGTCGGACTGACTGACATGTCAACGTCACACAGTGGGTGTTGAACTCCCCTCTGTTTATCCGCTTTCTCCTTTCCCACGGCAATTGGGTGCAGCTACCAAGGCTACCCCAAAACAGTCCCAAACCTTCGAAAACAAAAGCAGCAAACAAAGAACGAAGGCACAAAAACTCCGTCGCACCCGAGACCAAAAGTCATGCAGAACCCCAAGAAGAGGGGGACATGACTGAGAAGGCCCGTCCTGGAAAAAGGTGCGAAGACTGTAGAAAAACACCCACCGACAGGACGGAAACAACGGGCACGCTGGACAAGGAAAACCGAGCCCAGGGAGGGACCGATGCCCACAAAGCACGTGCGGAGCGGGGGGACGGAAAAACCCCACACCACAAAACCGTAAGCCTGGCCCAGAGGGGTAGAAAGACCCCGGCGGGGACCAACGGGGCCGAAGGCCCTTACGTTAGCACCACCCCAGCCCCGGGAACCCACCCTGCAGGCCCCGGGCCGAGCTGTCCCCTCAAAGCCCCAGCGTCAAGAAAACCCCGGGGCAGCCGTGAAAAACACCAAGGAAGGGAGCCCACTAGGCTCCGGAACTTGAACGGAAACCGGAGGAAAAAGCGAGGGGCGAGACGAAGACCCCAAGCTCATCCCCAACCAGCACAATGAGGCAAGGACAAAACAGAATCCAAGGAACCTGGAAAACCAGGCCCAGCACAGCAAGACCGACAAGGAAGGAGGGCCCCAAAAGGAGCACGGAAGGGCCGAACATAATGCCACAACCAACCCGACACACAGCTGCAGTACCAAAACCGCAGCAAAACGTCCCCACACTCCCCGAGGGAGCGACAGAGAAGATAGATAAATCGTACACGAGCGGCACACAAGGGGACACAGGCGGAAACCGAGCACCCAACCGAGCCACAGGGACGGTAGGAGAAACGTGTGCAG
The DNA here is from genome assembly GCA_020271785.1 of Procambarus virginalis. Taxonomy (NCBI): domain Eukaryota; kingdom Metazoa; phylum Arthropoda; class Malacostraca; order Decapoda; family Cambaridae; genus Procambarus; species Procambarus virginalis. The sequence continues at coordinate 7,089 of WNGS01089761.1, forward strand.
TGTAACAGGCAACCGAAGGAACACATTGGGCAGCCCAACATGGGCTGATCCCATACACAGCCCCAAGAGCAGAGACGAGAGCGCCCATGAAGCACAGAAACCGCTCAACAGGCAAACGACAGGGGAGAGGCGGAACTAAAGAGCCAGAACCCAACCCCGCAAGCACACAACACCCTCGACACAGGAAACGTACCACCACACAGGCACCCCCACCGTTGCACCGTGGAACAAGGTGGAGGCGGGGCCCCGAACTCAAGCCAGGTGAGACAAGCAAAGGAGAGGGGCAGGAGTACAGGCAGGGGTCGCCTCGAAAGGGCCAAGAGGCCACCCGCAGACACCCGTGAACCGAGGAAGGAATCAGGTGGAGAGAACAAGAGCAGCCCAATATGGGCTAATAGCCCAGCAGCAGGCACCTCGGGCGATACGGACCACTGTCACAAGTACGTACGTACACCCATGCCTACGCCCAAAAACAGCGTCAGGACGAAGGAAACGCCAAACCGCACCAACTCACCTGCAGAACTGTTTTAGTGTCAGAGTGGTTGACAAACGGAATGCATGAGGAAGGGATGAGGTGGAGGCTGACTCCATACACAGAGTCAAGTGTAGAGATGATAGAGCCCAATAGGCTCAGGAATCGGTACACCTGTTGATTGACTGTTGAGAGGCAGGACCAGAGAGCCAGAGCTCAACCCCCGCAAACACAACTAGGAGAGTACAGCAGCACCCCAGACAACCCCCAAGCAACGGGGCACGGATGGGATGAAGAGCGAGAGGCGAAGCCCCCCGAGAAATGGAAGCACAACACATGTGCACACCGCCCGGAACCAAAACAAACTCACGGCGCATGCGCAGGACGCGAAAGAAAAGTAGCCCAACAGGGCGAGAAGTAGCCCAATACCGCTACAAGTAGCCCAATACTGCTACAAGTAGCCCAATACTGCTACAAGTAGCCCAATACTGCTACAAGTAGCCCAATACTGCTACAAGTAGCCCAATACTGCTACAAGTAGCCCAATACTGCTACAAGTAGCCCAATACTGCTACAAGTAGCCCAATACTGCTACAAGTAGCCCAATACTGCTACAAGTAGCCCAATACTGCAAGTAGCCCAATACTGCTACAAGTAGCCTAAAACTGCTACAAGTTCCGGGACACGCAGGAGGTAAGCCGCAAAGGCCAACGGCACCGCAGACGAAGAGATGCGGTTAGCCGAAAAACTCCGGAAGACGGAACCGAAGGAACCACAGGGACACGGAACCGAACCCGGGGAGGAGCAGAACCCAAGCCCAAGTCGTACGCAGAGGGGGGAAAGAAAAACCCCACTCCTCGCAACAGTAAGCCCCGCTCAGAAGGACGGAATCCAGGCGGGGCGCAATGGAGCACAAAGCCCCCCAAGGTCGCTCCTCCCCAACCCCAGGAGCCTCTACACTAGGCCCCGGGGCCGAGTCGACCTCCAAAGCCCCGGCCCCACAAGAAAAAGCCGGGGCAGCCGAGAGAGCTGGAAGAGAAGGGGCCCACTGGTCAGACCCCGGAGCATCGGCAGGAGGAACAGACTCGAATGCCTCCGCAGCTACCCCGGACGGGGCAACCCCCGAAACTGCCCAAGTCTCAGAACCTCGAACCCCGCCCCGACCCCAAAGCCTACAGATGCGTAGGGGCCGGAAGCAGGAGGGGGAAAATCAAGGGGCGTGGAAGAACCAAGGCCGAAAACGACCAAAACCCCCAAATGGGTCCCTACACAAGCGGGGCAGCATCGGGGCGTCCGGGGAAGCGACAAACCTGAGCGCGTTGCAACCAACCTACCCTGCAACGCGCGAGCTGCCTGCACCCACGGGAATTCATCAGCAGACTGGGTGACGGGAGTCACGAACAAGCAACAAAGCTCGCAGGACTCAGGGTCGAATGTGTCACCGACCCAACAGGCAGCATGACGGAGGCAAAAACAAGGAGAGTCACCCTGAGACAAAGGGACAGAGCAACCCTCAACTCGCACAAAGCGAGAGGGGACGCAAGGGTCTCCACAATCGGACCCGAGAGCCCCCGGGGGTTTTCCAGGGCCCCTAGACTGGGTCTGCTAAGGGTTATCCCAGGCAGGGCACTGCTAACCGGCGCCCCAAACTACCAAGCAAACTGCTAAAGCTGAACCCACGGGACGTGTCCACTCGCGAGGGCGAAGCAGGGGGTGCCACCACACAAACGAACCTAACATAAGGGGGATGGGGACAAGGCAGACCCCCCTACCAGGCACAAACAAATATAAAAGAAAAACCACACAAGTGGACAACGTACCCAGAGGGAACAGAGCCGGCCGCTGTCATAGGTGAAAACTAGCTACGCAGTGCCCTGCGCCCCACCAGTGCTATAACTACCACTTACCCCAAGGTAACAAGGGAGTAAAACTCCCAAACACTCGGGGCGGCCAAACGCCAAGCAGCGAAAAGCCAACAGAGGTAGACCCGAGGTGACTTGTGGAAGATAACCCCAAGCCCCAAGGGCGGTACTTACAGGGCACTCAGGGAAGGTGACCCTAAGCACATGCAGCCCGAGTACCTGAGAATACTACTCCCAGCTCACACGATCACCGTAAGAGCAGCACTGAAAACAAGTCACAGCACTGAAACAAGACCGGAGCTGGAGCCACACGACCGTGCAAGATCCCATCAGCCGAGGAACTGAGGTGTGGATAGCCGGCGCGGGGGTCTGGGGCTCCCCCTTCCCCCTCCCGGGGAGGGGGGAGCTGCGCAGACATGCGGCGCGGCTCGTGTGACGTCATGCTTGTTAGTTCGTTTTCCTGGGGGAGTTCTGTCCACTCGTTTGTCAATTTTTGTGGTTAACCAGAATAGGGGTTTGTTTTGTGGCGCTTACCTTTCTGGGTGCCTGTCCCGGTCGATGGCAGATATAGAATGCTCCAAATCACATGTGCATTTCTATGGGCCATTGCTCCCCGTGCCTCTCTGAGGGGGCCAGGTTCTGGCTCGTGGTCCCCGGTAGGCCTAGAACTCCACCCACATCGACTGATGCAATATAGTTAGGGTATCCATATGAGCCATGGATAGCTCCGGGGAGCCGTAGGGGCTCCCCCCAGAAAGCCTACCCACTAGTCAGCAACCAATCCATCGACCCACCCAATCTGCCCGCCCACAAAAAGCCTGCCCACTAGTCGGCAACCAATCCATCGACCCACCTAATCTGCCCACTATTCATCAACCAATCCATCGACCCATGATGATATGATTGATGTTCAAAGATGAACATTCCAGATTTTCGAGCTAGTGAAGACTGGTTGGAAAGATTTAACACTATCTCCCGGTAATGACACAGTATGGTGTCAAAATTTTAGTAGACGAATGTTCGGTAACGATGCAGTATGGCGTCAAAAATTTAAAAAATTTGGCCTGCTTTCAGCTTGGCTGCAGGAGGAGCACGCCACGATTCGGGACATTATATGCATATACTCTTGTAGGGAATTTCATTGCAAATACATTGATACCAAAATGAAAGACTTAGGACCAGAATTGTGGCAACAAAGTTGAAAAGAGTACACATTTAATTGGTCTTTCTTAGCGCTCACTGGGGTAACGCTCCATCACCTGTTTGCTGTGGGTGGTCTGCCGGGTTTTTTAACTTTATATTTGCATATACTCCTATAGGGAATTCTATTGCAAATACAATGATACCAAAATGAAAGACCGAGGACGAAAATTGAGGTGACCAAAGTGAAGTGAGTGTACACATTTTATTGCTGTTGCGCGTTTTTGAGTAACACACACTCACTTTCTCTGTTTTGTGCGGATGGTACACCGGGCTTTTGGGCTTTATATGCATTTAGGCCTGTAGAGAATTCTATTGCAAACACATTGATACCAAATTGGAAAACCTAGGACGAGAATTGAGATGACAAAGTTGAAAAGAGTATACACTTCTCAGTATTACCACATTCTCTAATGTAATGCCAGGCACACCTTGGGGTGGCATAGCGCTCTCTTTCAGGGTAACCTTGGCCCACTTTCATCTTGTCACGGTTGAGCGCGCAACAGTTTTTGACATTATATGCATATACTACTGTAGGGAATTCTATTGCAAACACAATGATACCAAATTGAAAAACCTAGGACAAGAATTGAAACAATAAAGTTGAAAAGAGCATACACTTTTCAGTATCAATTAGTACCATGCAGAGGATTACTGTGCGCTCCCATGGAATGCCCGGATCCCCTTGGGGTAGTGCAGCGCTCGCTCCCCGCCTCGACCAGCCTCCTTTTTGTTACACACCCCAGGAAGCAGCTGTCTAACTCCCAGGTACCTATTTACTGCTAGGTAAACAGGTGCATCAGGGTGAAAGAAACTCTGCCCATTTGCTTTTGCCTCCACTGGAGATTGAATCCAGAACCTCAGGACTATGCATCCTGAGCACTGTCCACTCAGCTGTCAGGCCCCTATCTGATTGGCTGGTAGGTACAGCAGCGTTGTAGCTGGTGCTGGTGGTGGCGGCATCATTGGTGGAGGTAGAGGTTTTAGTTGATTCTGTCAATTGCTTCCTGTCTGTGTGGGTGGAAATAGGAAACCACGGAATGGTTGCCATAGCAAAGAAGGCTGACTTCACTGGAAGTCAGTCTTGCAGATTGAGTAGTAGTAGTAGCAGTTCTGAGCACAGATAATGTGCTCTGCGATATGTTGTGGGCACCTGTGGTGTAGTGTGTGTATGTATTCATAGTATTTGAAGCACTGTTTCAGGTCATAGTACCATTCCTTCTTCAATTGTGTGGGTGGTCTCTAGATGCCAAAGCATGAAAGTCTGTGCCTGGTAGCAAGGTTCCTCACAGCGACTGTGGTGCAGGTTAGCTTCATAGTCGTTGCATTCATCGGGGTTGTGGGCGAGGATATTCAACTCGTGTACCTCCCTGTTGGGGTTGTCAGCAATAATGCTGTTGAAAAGAGCTCCAGGTCCTGGTCGGCAATACAAATGCTGACACCTCTGGCAAAGACACTTCTTCAGCAAGAGAGTGACGTGAGAAGACGAGTTCTATGTTCTCTTAATGCAAGTCTCTTTGGGGTGTAGCAGGATACAGTTTGTCCAGTTCAGCGTCTTCAGAGTACAGTATTAGAGAACCATTCCATCTCTCTCTTGACGAATGTCGATGGGTGTTGTGTTGGATCAGGTGTTGATGGCCTTTAGAAGGGTCTCTTGAGTGTATGGCTGTTTTGGAACCGAACCTGACTGTGTATCATGGTCGGATGCTACCCCTCAACAGGTCCGCAGTAGCGTTGGATGAAGTTTGGAGGCCAGAGAGGACACGTCCTATATTCACCTAGTTCACCTAGTGAAGTGTCTCGTGGAAAGTGTGCAAGCTAGTCTAGGCAAACACAAGAAATAGAAATGAAATGTACAATTTCCAAGACACAAAAAAGACAAAACAGGCAGCATGCAAAGCAAAAGCCCATCTTCCCCAAGTGGGAAGGGCATCTAAAAACCTACATCAAGTTCCTCCCTGATCCCAGAGCCCCCAAAAACAAAAACTTTTAGACATAATCAAGATCCACCAGATCCACAAACTACACCCTGCAGAGAAAGAGAAGGCAATGGAGCCTTGGCGGAAAGCATTAGGTAAACTATCTCTGCTGCTGAACATGTAAGGGGCTGCCCCAAGGAACAGCTAAGCAAACTCCCAAGAACATTAAAAAAAGCAAGCCGGCAGAACACCACAACCGCTTAACCCCAATAAAACAACACAAAATAGCTGGACCCATGGTTCCCGCACTGATTACATTTCCACTACAAAACAGCTGCTTGGTGGCCACTGCCAGACAGCACCCAAGCACAGAAAGGCAGAGCAAACAAACATCACCACCAAAACTGACCAAAGACATAATGCCAGGCAGGACATGAAGAGAAAGGGAAGGAGGGAGGAGAGAAATGAAGGAGAGGAATAGGGAACCCTCCCCTCAGGATGGAGACCACACCTTCCCTGGAGCAGGAGCTAATTAAGTAAACAGACACTATGAGGACAAATGTTGCAGATCCCAGAGTGAAAAAGTGAAACCACCTACAGGCAAAGATAGTAACAGATAGATAAATTAATAAAATAAGATTCAATGAATATCCTACAGACTCGCACCACAGCGAGTGTGGAATGAAGGGCCGGTAACGTACGATTACGTGTACATATTTGGTTGATTAAACACACAATATTTAGTGTATTTTTTATATTTATTTAGTATAGCCTTGGTTACAATAGTTGGTTTATTGGCAATGTAGTCAAGTGTTGTAGAACAGTAGTTGAGACAAAGCCTGGAGCATGGCAGAGAGTGAGTGAGGCCGGGGATAGACAGCAGCTCAGATAAAGAATGAGTGTGTAGAACACGGCGCTCTGAATGCTGGCGAAGTTGAGGAGCTCGAGTGCGGGAAGAGAATGTGGAAGTTCAATGCGGCCGGAGGGTGGCTGTCTGCTCTGTGTCGAGGCTGAAGCATTTTGTAAGGGTAGGAACTGACCACGTCGAGTGTTACGTTGTTGTTGGTAAATGTTGAATGTGTGCAATATCTCTTTAAGTGTCTGTACGAACCACTCCTGGAGATAGCTGATGATGATTCACTATCGCTTGCTCATATTACGGTCCACCTTGCCCGACTATCCTCTAGCAGGCTGGGAAGAGTTATTAACTGGATACTTGGGAAAGGTGTTAATTGTAATTAGTGGACTAAGTGGTATTAATAAGATGTTGCCAGACCACACACTAGAAGGTGAAGAGACGACGACGTTTCGGTCCGTCCTGGACCATCTCAAGTCGATTGTGAGAATGGTTTGTGAGAATGATTGTGAGATTGAGAACGATTCTCAATCGACTTGAGAATGGTCCAGGATGGACCGAAACGTCGTCGTCTCTTCACCTTCTAGTGTGTGGTCTGGTCAACATACTTTAGCCACGTTATTGTGACTCATCACCTGCATATGGAATTAATAGACCCATCTCATTATCTGCACATAAGCTAAGGAGAATATGGAGCAAGTATATTACTGACATAATATACTTGCTACAGACCACTTGAGTAGGACCACTGAAAACCACCGGAGCTGCTGGGTCCCAAGGAATGATCAAGCAGGAAACACTAGGTACAGGGGCCACTCCCCAATATAA
>WNGS01089764.1:0-10959 GCA_020271785.1 Procambarus virginalis
TTACTACACCACTCCACTACACCAGGCTACTACACCACTCCACTACACCAGGCTACTACACCACTCCACTACACCAGGCTACTACACCACTCCACTACACCAGGCTACTACACCACTCCACTACACCAGGCTACTACACCACTCCACTACCCAGGCTACTACACCACTCCACTACACCAGGCTACTACACCACTCCACTACACCAGGCTACTACACCACTCCACTACACCCAGGGTACTACACCACTCCACTACTCCAGGCTACAACACCACTACACCAGGCTACTACACCACTACACCAAGGCTACTACACCACTCCACTACACCAGGCTACTACACCACTCCACTGCACCAGGCTACTACACCACTCCACTACCCAGGCTACTACACCACTCCACTGCACCAGGGTACTACACCACTCCACTACACCAGGGTACAACACCACTCCACTACACCAGGCTACAACACCATTCCACTACACCAGGGTACTACACCACTCCACTACACCAGGCAACAACACCACTCAACTACACCAGGGTACTACACCACTACACCAGGCTACAACACCACTCCACTACACCAGGGTACTACACTACACCAGGCTACTACACCACTCCACTACACCAGGCTACTACACCACTCCACTACACCAGGCTACTACACCACTCCACTGCACCAGGCTACTCACACCACTCCACTACACCAGGCTACTACACCACTCCACTACACCAGGCTACTACACCACTCCACTACACCAGGCTACTACACCACTCCACTACACCAGGCTACTACACACTCCACTACACCAGGCTACAACACCACTCCACTACACCAGGCTACAACACCACTCCACTACACCAGGCTACAACACCACTCCACTACACCAGGCTACAACACCACTCCACTACACCAGGCTACTACACCACTCCACTACACCAGGCTACAACACCACTCCACTACACCAGGCTACAACACCACTACACCAGGCTACAACACCACTACACCAGGCTACTACACACCACCACTCCACTACACCAAGCTACAACACCACTCCACTACACCAGGCTACAACACCACTCCACTACACCAGGCTACTACACCACTCCACTACACCAGGCTACAACACCACTCCACTACACCAGGGTACTACACTACACCACACCACTTCACTACACCAGGGTACTACACCACACCACTATACCAGGCTACTACACCACTCCACTACACCAGGTACTACACTACACCACTATACCAGGCTACTACACCACTCCACTACACCAGGCTACTACACCACTCCACTACACCAGGCTACAACACCACTCCACTACACCAGGCTACAACACCACTCCACTACACCAGGCTTCTACACCACTCCACTACTCCAGGCTACAACACCACTCCACTACACCAGGCTACAACACCACTACACCAGGCTACTACACCACTCCACTACACCAAGCTACAACACCACTCCACTACACCAGGCTACAACACCACTCCACTACACCAGGCTACTACACCACTCCATTACACCAGACTACAACACCACTCCACTACACCAGGGTACTACACTACACCACACCACTTCACTACACCAGGGTACTACACCACACCACTATACCAGGCTACTACACCACTCCACTACACCAGGGTACTACACTACACCACTATACCAGGCTACTACACCACTCCACTACACCAGGCTACTACACCACTCCACTACACCAGGCTACTACACCACTCCACTACACCAGGCTACTACACCACTCCACTACACCAGGCTACTACACCACTCCACTACACCAGGCTACTACACCACTCCACTACACCAGGCTACTACACCACTCCACTACACCAGGCTACAACACTCCACTACACCAGGCTACAACACTACTCCACTACACCAGGGTACTACACCACTCCACTACACCAGGCTACAACACCACTACACCAGGCTACTACACCACTACACCAAGGCTACTACACCACTCCACTACACCAGGCTACGACACCACTCCACTACACCAGGCTTCTACACCACTCCACTACTCCAGGCTACAACACCACTCCACTACACCAGGCTACAACACCACTACACCACTCCACTACACCAAGCTACAACACCACTCCACTACACCAGGCTACAACACCACTCCACTACACCAGGCTACTACACCACTCCACTACACCAGGCTACAACACCACTCCACTACACCAGGGTACTACACTACACCACACCACTCCACTACACCACACCACTATACCAGGCTACTACACCACTCCACTACACCAGGGTACTACACTACACCACTATACCAGGCTACTACACCACTCCACTACACCAGGCTACTACACCACACCACTATACTATGGTACTACACCACACCAGGCTACTACACCACACCACTACACCAGGGCACCACATCACACCACTATACCAGGGTACCACACCACTATACCAGGCTACTACACGACACCACTACAATAGGGTACTACACCATACCACTACACACCAGGCTACTACACCACACCAGGCTCCAACACCACACCACTACACCAGGGTACTACACTACACCAGGCTACTACACCACACCACTACACCAGGCTACTACACCACACCACTACACCAGGCTACTACACCAGGCCACTACACCAGGCCACTACACCAGGCCACTACACTACGCTACTACAAATGATAAATGAATAAAAATGATGAACCCACCTTTCTTATGATGTTTTATTTTACCAAATGTAGAAATATATATTTAAATTTCCTATTGTATTTATATATGAGCATTTTAACTTGAAACACTTAATAAAAAGGGTCACATAGTTTCAAATTAGGTACAAAAGGTGTCACAAAGTTTTAATAATATAGGGTACAAAAGACGTCACAACGTTTCAAGTTAGGGTACAAAAGGCGTCACAACGTTTCTGATTAGTGTTAGATACGTAGGCTTTGGTTATAAGTTTTGGAAACCTATTTAATTCCACACAAAATATCGTATCTGATACGATAAAATAAACGTTTCCAATCCTTTCAAACACTTTCCAGATATGTTGTGGCAACCTTAAATTGTTTGCTGGGTGGAGACCATGTCTGTTCTGTGAACAATCACATTCCATGTACAATTGCAGACGTTTCCCGATCGTGCAACACGCATAAAACGACTCAAGGAGTTACATAGATGTACCAAGTGTATAAGGGAACATCATCCCGACAGCTGCACATCAACAATACGCACCTGTTATAGGTGCCATAAGGGTCAACACCATACAGCACTTTGTGGGGATTCAAGTACAAAGTCTGCCAAACCACAGGAAGAGGAAGGAACTAACACCTCAGTACAGCTTTGTACTGTGCTACCTGACATAAGTGTTTTCTCAACAAGGTCTAAACATAAATCAGCTCTACCTACTGCACGATTGATCATTAGAAATGGAGAGAACAAAGCCACCGTACGTGGATTATTTGATCAAGGGTCCCAATTGACCTTTATATCCAAAGAGTTGGTAGATACACTGAAACTTACACCTGTAGAGGAGACACGAATAAACATAGCAGGATTCCTGACTGACTCAGGAGCCCGAGTCTTCGAGGTAGTACAACCCAAAGTAAGATTAGGAGGTTACGAACAAAATGTCCAAGCTCTAGTAGTAGATAGATTCCCAACAGATCTGTATGTATATGGTCTGGGGACAACAGCCAAATTCCTAAAAAAAAAGGGAATTCATTTGGCTGATAAAATCACAACAGATAACCTTTCCAATATTGGAATCCTTATGGGATCAGATGTTTACCATAAGTTTATCAAAGGAAAGGAATACAAACACGGTATGAACGTGTTACCATCTGCAGGTGGCTATTTGCTAACAGGCCCTGTATTACGGCTAAACCAACCTGCACCTGTAGAACACCAACATGCCAACCCAGTAATGGTTGCATGACTAGGAGACCAGTCTCCACTGCAACTCAGAGACATGTCCGAGGAAGAGCTTGATCCCCTGTACACAAGTTATGGGACCTGGCAACTCTCGGCATTGTCCCTGAACAACCTAGCCCAGATGATGACTGGACTTACAAACAATACCTGGACTCAGTTATATACAGAGATAATCAATACTGGGTCAGGCTACCATGGAAGCTGAATCACCCTCAGCTACCCGTCAACCATTTTATGGCACAAAACCAATTGAGATCACAGGTGTTGCGCTTACAAAGACAACCTGAGAACTTGAAGTTGTACCATGAAATAATACAGAAGCAACTCGATGACAAATTTATCGAAGTTGTTACAAATGATAACCCAAAGGAAGGTCACTACTTACCACATCATTGTGTACAGAAGAATTCTGCAACTACCCCATTACGGATAGTATTTAATTGCAGTGCTAAAATGAGGCCGAGTAGTGTTTCGTTAAACGACTGTCTTCAAACTGGCCCTAGCCTAACACAAAGGCTTTACGACGTGCTGTTAAAGTTCCGTATTGGGACTTATGCATATACGGCCGACATCAGCAAGGCATTCCTTAGGGTAGGTCTTCAAGAAGAAGACCGGAACTACACAAAGTTCCTATGGATTAAGGATCCTAACGATCCGAACAGTGAATTAATCACTTACCGGTTTGCCTCTGTCCTTTTGGCGCCACGTCATCTCCTTTTCTGCTCCAAGCTACCTTGGATACGCACTTGAAGAAGTCCAATAGCCCAAACAAGACGGAAATTAGCAAAAACCTGTATGTGGATAATTTTCAAGGTACAACCAACAGTGAAAGTAAACTGTTGGACATATACCATGAGGCCAATCGAGAATTAATGGGAGCCAATATGCCTCTCCAGTCTTGGGTCTCTAACAATGAAAAATTAAATCAACTGATCTCAACTGAATTTCCCGATTACCAGGTACCCGAGATGACAAAGGTACTAGGTGTCGAATGGAACACGACAACAGATCAGTTGACAATCAAGTCAGTGGAGCCTGATACCACTAACTTAACAATGAGAAAATTACTATCACAAGTCAGCAAACCCTTCGACCCATTAGGACTATTAAGCCCAGTACTGATTAATGGGAAGTTGATAATACAGGAATGTTGGCAACAAAAGATAGGCTGGGATGATCTTCTAACACCTGCCTACAAGAAAAATGGCAAGGTTTAGTAAAAGATTTAAGTACCCTAGAGTCTGTCAAGTTCCCTAGGAACACAGTAGTAAATGAAAAGAACCAATTAAGCTACATGTATTTTGTGATGCCTCAGGAAAGGCTTATGGCACAGTAGCTTACCTGGTCTCAAATGGGCAAGCCAATTTGCTCACATCAAAGGCCAGAGTGGCACCTTTAAAGAAAAGATCACTGCCACAACTGGAATTAACAGCCTTACTGTTAGGAGTAAGATTGGCTCATTATTTGATCAAGGCCTTACGCCACATCCACTTTAAAGAAACAGTAGTTTGGTCAGATAATGAGGCAGTGCTACAGTGGGTTAAGAACAATAACAGTAAGAATCCTTACGTGAGTAACCGCGTTAAGGAAATACGAGAGTTGTCAGCAGGGTATAAACTAAGATATGTACCCACTAAAGAGAATCCAGCTGACTATCTCTCCCGAGGACTGACTTTACGGCAATTAACAAAGGCAGAGATGTGGTTCAATGGACCTCAGTGGCTAATCAGCGACCAGTGGCCTGAACAAAAGCCACAAGTCATTGTGACCAATGTTACTGTTCCCACTGAGAACCCAGAACCACCTCGGACTTTGGTAATTGATCCTACTCGGTACTCTGAACTGAACAAACTTATAGGTGTCACCCAAGTAGTGTTTGATTTTCTAAAGAAAATAGGAATCAAGCATAAATTCCCTAATGCCCTAAGGTATTGGGTCAAAAGAGCTCAGATCGACACATTCGGGACAGAATTTGACAATGTTCCAAAGAAGCTACAACATGATCTGGGTCTCTGGTTAGACACTGACAATTATAACATAATCAGATGCGGAGGCCGCTTACAGCACGCTGACATAGATTTGGAAGCAAAAAATCCAATATTGCTCCCTCGTCACCACATAGTAAGCAAACTAATTGTGTTACATATACACAAATACTGCACTCTGCATGGTGGGGTATTAGATACTCTCACAGACTTAAGACAACAGTACTGGCTACCCCAAGGTAGACAGACAGTAAAATCAATAATCAAATCCTGTGTTGTTTGCCGGAGATACGAGCCAGAGTGTGTCCATATCCTGGCCCTCCTCCACTTCCGAAGGAACGAGTCGTACATATTCGTCCCTTTGAGACAACAGGAGTAGATTTCACAGGAGCACTAACACTTACAGGCACTAAAGACAAGAAACCAGTAAAAGCTTACATCTGTCTTTTTACTTGTGCCACAACAAGGGCAGTCCATCTAGAAGTGACTCCCGATATGAGTGCCGAAGCATTCTTACAGGCTTTCCGCAGGTTTGCTTCACGTAGATCCTGTCCTAAGTTAATGATCTCAGACAATGGGTCCAACTTAGTGGCAGGAGAAGCATGTCTGAGGAAAATCTGGACACACCCAAAGGTACGCACAGCCCTAAATCAACGGCAGTGCCATTGGAAATTCATACCTCCCAGAGCACCATGGCACGGAGGCTTCTATGAACGCATGGTTGGTACGGTAAAACGTTCTCTACGGAAAACCCTACACCGCCAAAAGATTGACCTGCAGGAGCTTCAAACAGTAGTCATAGAGATAGAAGCACGAGTCAATAACCGACCACTTACCTACCTCTCTGATGATGTTTTGCAGCGTGAACCATTAAGTCCAGCTCATTTGATGTATGGTAGACCTCTCAAAACACTTGTGTCCCTTACGGACGAGGAACCAGAGGATCCTTCATATGTCCAAGAGAGTGATTTGGTTCAACGTTTCAAACATCTATCAAGGGTGATAAGTCGGTGGAATGACGTATGGACTCGAGAATACCTTACAGCTCTGAGAGAGTATCATTACGGGGCAAACAACCCCTACAACAGAATTAACTTGAACCCTGGTGACATAGTTCTGGTGGATAGTGATGGACCACGCTCAGAGTGGCCTATAGGTCAAATAGTCTCTGTTCATCCAGACAGCCAGGGCATCTTGAGAATAGTGAAAGTAAAATGCCGAGGCAACACTACTCTCAAAACTTTAGAGAAATTAGTTCCTTTAGAACTGGCCAGGAACGAAGACGTACACGACTTCCAGCACCCGATACGCCAGTACGGGACATACGTCCCCAAAGGACTGCAGCTCAACAATGTAAACTCAAATTAAAGCAGCATTATAATTCTGAAGGAGAAGAATAAAGTGATCGCAGTCCTTACCGGGACTTCGACCCGTGTTCTTCCCCCCCGGAATTATGTCGGGAAACCGACACACACATACACAAATAGTATAGTCTTCCCTTAGCAGTATCCTCTTAAAATTAGAGAATGGGAGACTCCGTGACGTCATCGACGTCGCCGTATATTTACATTATTAAAATACTGTTCATACAACAGTTTAATGTCTAAATTGAATAAAAAAGTGTTCAATAAGACTGAATATAATTATTAACACCAAAATATAGCTTGATTCCCTTGTTAACGTAAATTTAACTTAGAAGTAGAACCACAATATTGGAACAAGGGAGGCAGAGCGTCTCTTACAGACGCCACGCACACGTAAACAATAACATGGAGGCTCGTGTGTGTTGTGTTAATGGCTACAAAGGAGACCTACTCTACCTTAAGAAACTGCCATATCAACACCACTACTACAAATAAGAGTACTCCAGTATCCGTCTTACCAAGTATTTGTTTATTATTCTAGTGCACTGTTTAATAGCAAAATAAGTCGGTTACAAAATATGAACAACACCAACCATGTACGTGTACCCCATTTTTACAGACCTCACATACCATGTTATACCTGTATTGATATGTTTAGGGAAATGTACTAATTCCTTGCATCCCAAACAGGTAAATTGTGACTTGGAGCAGCAAGTAGCTGAGCAGAGAGTTGAACTATAAACATATTGTACCTAGCTGTATGCCAGCCTTGTAGGCCTCCCACAGCCGCCATTATGTGCCACCATGAGGCACAGAGCCACACCCATTTGATGCAATAAACAACACAGCCTTAGCAGGGCCAATACAACAAGTCCAGCTAAGACCCTTTGTTATATTGTAGTAGTAGTATTCATAACTAGTAATAATTATTGAAATAATAGTAGATTAGACCACCATATGTGGTATGATAAAATATTACAATAATTAAACTTAGGTAAACAATTGTAGTTTAAGAAGGAGCCATTACAAAGTGGTTTAAGCTACAAATTGTCCCCCAATTTATGTGAGATTAATTTCAGGCAGTTTTAACAAGTACATACAGTCCACTCAATTCTTACTTACTAAGAAAAAATTAAGATAAACTTTAATTTATTGAAGTCAATTAAAAGGAGATATACTGCCTGGAGTTTTTACCACACTAGGTATGATAGGGAAATGGGACAGGAGTCATTGCTGTAAACAACCGATGGCTGGAAAGGCGGGATCCAAGAGTCAATGCTCGATCCTGCAAGCACAAATAGGTGAGTACACACTCTCACTCTCTCTTCTTCTTCTTGATAGTAGGTGCAGTTTGCATGAAGGGTTTGTCCTCCCGATGACTGCACCAGTACAGTAGTTGGGAGACGCGTTTATGTTGAGGATGATCGGAGCTACCAAGGTGTTTGTTACGTTGTGCTGTAGATAGAGGAACGGTGATTAAAACAGAGGTGTGTGTTGTAGGGAGACTTGCCGCACCGTAGGGCGGTGTGCTGTGTTTATGGCGTCAGCTGATCCTTGGTGCTGCGACGAGGCATTTGTTTTCTGTGTTTAGCTGTTGGTGGCGCCAGGTATAAATATGGTACGGGTCAGATGTGTCCCAATTTGTTGGTCGACTGCAGATATTTAGCCAGTGCTTTGACTATTTGGTATTTTTCTTGTAACGAGTGGTCACCACCCCATAATATGTGCTCGATGGTGAAGGGTATTTTAAGTGCGATAAAGACTTGTTTGAAATTTACTCTGGCACTATGATGTCGGAAGCAGTGCATGAGATAGTGTTCGACTGTTTCAGGCAGCTGACAGTGAGTGCAGAGTTCACTGATGTCTGTTCTGTACTTAGAGCTGTGTGCTGCTAGTTTGGTGTGTCCCAGCCTTAATCTGGTCATCGTTACATCAATTTGTCTGCTTTTATATCGGACATGTTTCCAAGTTTCCCATTTCTTTTTAATGGACCCATAGTGCAAAGGTGAGCATAACGTTTTCCAGTTTGTTTCAAAATCCTGGGAGATGGTATCTTTGAAGGCTCCTTTACGTGCAACATGGGGAATTGGATGATGGGTAATGTGAGGCATGTTGTGCATCGCTTTGGCTAGTTGGTCTACAAGTTCATTATGGAGAATACCACAGTGTGCTGGGACCCATTAGATAGAGGTGTCATAACCGTTCAATTGATGTTTGTGAAGAAGTTGAAGGCATGGGTAGACAATCTCCTTGCATGTTTTCGAAGAGTACGTAATTGCTTGAATCGCGCTCTCTCTCTGTATATATATATATATATATATATATATATATATATATATATATATATATATATATATATATATATATATATAATATATATATATATATATGTCGTACCTAGTAGCCAGAACGCACTTGTCAGCCTACTATGCAAGGGCCGATTTGCCTAATAGGCCAAGTTTCCATGAATTAATTGTTTTTCGACTACCTAACCTACTAACCTAACCTAACATAACTTTTTCGGCTACCTAACCTAACCTAACCTATATAGAGAGGTTAGGTTAGGTTAGGTAGGGTGGTTAGGTTCGGTCATATATCTACGTTAATTTTAACTCCAATGAAAAAAAATTAACCTCATACATAATGAAATGGGTGGCTTTATCATTTCATAAGAAAAAAATTAGAGAAAATATATTAATTCAGGAAAATTTGGCTTATTAGGCAAATCGGGCCTTGCATAGTAGGCCAAAAAGTGAGTTCTGGCTACTAGGTACGACATATATATATATATATAATATATATATATATATATATATATATATATATATATATATATATATATTATATATATAAACAATGGAAGGGAGTACCACCTCTGGCTGGAAGAAGGGGGACCCATAGCCTCGGAGGAAATCACACATAACGCATTGGAGGGAATGTAGGTCCCCTCCATACAATTTCTGTGTGCTTTTCTCCTACCACCCCCTTCCTTTTTTATGCTTTATTGGTATTTAAAGGTTACAAAACATACAAGACAAATGCCTAAAGGTTATGTATCTCTTGAAGCTCCTCCGCTTCCGGACAGGAACCGAGGACGCAGCAAGCATTTCCCCTCTGGATCGCCACACTGAGGCGCTGAAACAAAAAAGTGCAAGCCCTTGGGTCTCTGGTGACGTCAATGAGCTTGGAACCCAATTCCTTGAGAAATCCCAAGGCACTCTTGCCCCAGGGGCCATGCGTCTCAGACGCTATGGGAAAAAAGAGGTATTGGCCTGCCAGTCGCCTGTATTTGAGAGATTTTGCTGTTTCCCGTGGTTGGCCGCCCCACCTGCTTGATCAGCTCCGAAGTGTACATAGGTGTCAGCCAGGGTGGATACACATGTGTAGTCCCACACCAACTGTCTACCCTCCTTCCATGAGTATATGGTGATGCCATCAGGGCGAAGTGCGGGGGAAATCCGGGTTCTGGACCCCTAGGATGCGAGGTTCTCTCTCCGCTGGGCACTTAGCTGAGACGAGGCTTCTCTTGATGATGTCATTGACCTCGTTGTGTCTTGCATGCCAGCCCTTTGTGCTTCCACAATGCAACCCATGCAGTCCGTATTGGTCTGCTTCCACCCTATATATATATATATATATATATATATATATATATATTATATATATA
>WNGS01089786.1:0-14171 GCA_020271785.1 Procambarus virginalis
AAAAAAGAGTAGTGCTCGTAACTACCTTGGGGTACGCCTTCGTATTGCCGAAAAGAGGCGGAGAGAATGTGATACCAAGCCTCACTCTAAAGGAACAACCAGAGAGAGAAAGCTTTGGAGAAAGAGGAGATTACCACGAAGGCCAAATGAACGGAGTTGGGATAGCATATTGTATCTCCAGGTGGTGTCTTATGCGTTTCCAAGTCAAAAAAGACATCACCAACGGAGGTCTTCGCAGCAAAGGCAGTACGAATATAGACCTCAAAGTTCACCAAGACATTAGTTGTGCTGCAACACTTACGAAAGCCAAATTTAGAAGGGGAGAGGTGGTAATAGTGTTCCAAGAACCAAATCAGATGGACATTAACTATACACTCAAAGAAATTGAAGATTCAACTTGTGAGGGCAATTGGGAAGAAGGCATTAGAGGATGACCCCTAGAGAACTAGGTTTCCGAATGGGAAGCCCTCGTCAAGGTAGTCCTCAGGGACTGACGACTCCCAGACCCAGTTAGAAATATTCAGTATATACTGAAACATGCATGGATAGAGATAGCGAAGCATCTCATAATGAATATCATCTGAGCCTGCTGCCATAGAACTGCAGAGGGCTAGGGCAGATTGAGGTTCCGAGAGAGAAGGAGAAATTATCGTAATAGGGAAGCTAGAGATGCGTGCGAAATCTAAGGATAAAGATTGAAGAAGAGGTTTGCGAGTATGGAAAGGAGGAGGATGGAAACCAAAACTAACAGTCAAAAAGTGCGAACCCATTTTGGCCGCGACCCACACCGGATCCGCCACAATAAAATTACAGAGTTGAAACACTGGTGTTTCATCTGTTGGATATCTTTGGGATTTTCTTCCAGAACAGAGGAGTGTCAGTTGTAATGGTGGAAATGAATGTCTCCAACTCTCACGCGGCCCTACAGATGGGTCGTAGGATGGCCTTATGATCCACCGTACTCACTATCCGAAACAAAATGAAAACATCAGGCGTCCGTCGGCGACGGTGTTTCTTCCAGGCTGGACGCTTACAGCAGACAGCCCGAGCACAGTCTTCATTATACCAGGGAACGCACATCCGCCTTGGGATGTAGAGCAAAAAACTGAGCATATAGCAGACTATATTGCACCATTTAGTCTAATATGGTGTCAAGAAAAAGGAGGAAGGCTTGAGGGAGAGGCAGATCAGAGAAGTCGGAAAGAGTACCAAATAGAGGTGTCAGTCAGCCTTGGTAAACTGCCACCTAAGGAATGAGAGGGGAGGGTGAAAAGAGGTGACAAGGATAGAGAAATGCTATGGAAAACTGTTATGAAATGCTATAGAAACTGTTATGGAGGTCATCCGCTAACCCCCCATGTAAAGTCTAAATAAAGAGAAATGAGCAGAGACACAGATCAAGACAAGAGAGGGTGCGAGTGCAGGAGTCAACTGAGTGGGTACACCAGAATTTAGAAGGGACATAGAAGAAGAGAGGAAAAATCATTCAAGAAAGCGGCCCTGGGTGTGAGGGAATGAAAATTCCCTCAGCTAATTTTCCTAGTTTTGTAGATTAGGTTATTAGGTGTAGATTAGGTTAGATTGGTCAAGACAAGGTAGGGGGGGAGATGGGCATTTGAGTTCCCCTATGCCCGCCAAAATCTTAAGTCTGAGCTGGGCGGCAAGCTGAGGAGAAGGTGACTCTGGTGGTGGTGGTGGCTGCCACCTCCATCACCGTTAATCGCTGTGTCATCCTTATTACTCATAGTGCATGGCACTCCTGCTATCATGGGTTGTGTCGAGGCCCAATTTGCGTGAAATGGGGCCAAAGAGTACGGAAGGAAGAAATGAAAATCTAAGAGACTAGGTTCTCCCAAGAGACAGCTGGCAGGCCTCATGGTGTATCAGATGGTTCCTCACATCGGGTTCGAGTATCCTGTCTATGTTAACGGACAATTGGTGGAATAAGGGCAAGGCCTCGTAGTGTAATTGTGGTGATATTACAAGCTCCTGTTGGACTTTGAATTCCACCTTGCTGTGTCCGCCATGTGGTGATGCTGTAATGATCTGGTGCGGAGATCATTGGTTCTCCCTTCTCCCCTCCCTCCTTCCCACTCCCCCCCTTCCTTCAACTTCTCCCCTCCCCTTTCCCGTCATTCGTCTCCCCCTTCACCCTCCCCCCTGTCGCCCATTTGTCAAGGACCAAGAGGTTGACCTGAGGGTAGTCTTGCCTCGTGGTACCTCTGGCTACCCCCACTCAACCCTCCTCACTCAGATTTCCCTCTCATTCCCCTCTCACCGGTTCCTTCCCCATACCAGGCGAGTCAAATGTCCCTACTCTTTATCTTGGAGAAGACAGGCTGGAACATAAATTATCAGTTTTGTAAACATTGCTCGGAGGTGCAATGGGCCCCATGGAGGCGCCTTGTTCCCTTCGCATAGCTGGACAGAGCTGGCAGAAAAAAATTTCACTAGTGTGTCTTGGGAGTGTATCGGAACTAGAGGGCCGCAAGGCCGCATCCAAAGGGGCTGAGGGCAGCCATCAACATCGTGGCCTCAGTGCGGTGTTTAAGGTATTGTGCACTTGATTCATGTCCTCAGTCGATATCCATTGTGCATCTATTGGAATAGAATATAGGGTATATGTTCAAATTGTCTTAATTTACATGATTAATAAAATAAATTATATAACTTGTCCAGAGGTATTCACTTAACTTTCCTTTGATATATTTCTCTACTTGGTCATTTTTGTGTGTTGCCTTGGAAACACACAAAAAATCCATGTTCTCCTCCATTTAGCAGATATTAAAGTTGCCCTTTGATTTAAATAAGTAATGTAAATTAAACAAACTAATTCCCAAAATTGACTAATGATTCCTTGCCTTCCTGGGGAATCGGTGATAGACACATTCAGGTATGGTTGGACGGGAAGGTGGTTGCAGTGTTTAATGATTTATTATTATTCTTTTAATTTAAATTAATAACCCTTTTTCTGGATGTACCTTCCTCATTAAATATTCCTCTTATATTCGTGGCAGTCCAGTGAGGGGTCATACTGGACTGTAACAGTGTGAAGCTGGGTATTGAGTGAAGAGAGAAAGAGAATTACAACAGGGATAGCGTTAAGAACGATTACGATGGTTAAGGGTTATTACAACGCCGGGCATTATCACCCCCGGTGTATGAGCGAGGCATGCTCAGGTATGTAGTTGGTGTGGGTGCTCTCCCATCCACGTTGTGTATGCCTGTGGGCACCAGCCAGCCAGCCTGAGGCAAGCCCCATGTGCTCGCCACCCTGGCCACCCTTTAGGGCCACGCAGTGGCCACATTTCTTGGCCACCCCCTTGGGCCACGTTTGGCCACCTGCCCTGGACACCCTAGGGCTACACCTAGTCGACGCACGTGGAGTGAGCTAGGTGTTCTGCAGCCAGTGAGGTAGTGACCGGGGAAATAAATGAAATGAGAGTGGAAATTGTGAGTACAATAGTAATTGTTACGGTGTCTCAGGACTGTTGTTAATTCCGGTAACAGCTGTGTTGTCCCATAGCGCCTGGCAGGCGAGGGAAGCAGCTGAGAGACCACTGTCTGTACTGACGTCCAGGTGACTGGTTGTGATGTACCTGGAGATGGATGTTGTACACGGTACCACACATGTAGATGTATATAGATATATGTTGTGTGTAGACTGACTCGAGTATGTAACCAGTCAGTATAGAGATTTACCATGTAAGTAATCCAGTTCTGCCGATTCTATATAATCGTTCAGTCTAGATTAATGCCATGTTGCCGCATGTTAATTATAACATTGCAGAGGTAGGCAGGCCAGTGTTGTAGGGTTGTCAGTGGATACCCTGAGGTCTGTATAATTATGTATAATTTATCTAGTGATATAATTTTCATTGATTAAGTGAATGCCATTTCCATGTGTTTCATTTGCATGTGTATGGTCCGCCTGGAGCTGCCGTGGGGTACAGACGTGTCGTCTGGCTCTGGTGGTTTGAGGTGTTTGCCGTTTTCGTCACCAGAGGGGGTGTGGGAGTTTCTGCCCCCCCCCCCTGTTTCTGCGGGCTGCGTGTTGACGTGGCGAGCTTACCATGGGTGGTCCCCTTCCATCTATCAAGCGCGTGAACTCCGTGGGCCTGGAGTTCACTGGTCGTGCTGGATATCCGGAAATAGCCGTGGTTCTGTGCGACTTGCTTCATGTCCCTGTGATGGACGTTGACGGTATTGAGCTTGTGACTGCCCATCGAGTTGTCATCAAGCTTGTGACGGAGGAAGTGTACCGTGATTTCCTCAGTCGTTACGAGGGACGCTCGTTGTCGATGCCGGGTGTGCCGGCTCTGTCTCCATATCCGACCGGAGTGGTGCGCTGACTTATGTCAGTGTGCATGGGGCGCCCCTGGAGTTTCCCCGAGGATCTTCTTTGGCGTTACTTTCAGCGGTTTGGAGCGGTCATCAGTGTGAGGGTCAACACGATATCCTCTGGGAGGTATGCCGGGAGACGGACGAACATTCGCACCTTGGGGATGCGCCTGCGGTCGGATATTCCATCTTCGGTCCGGCTCCTGGGTGCTACATCCGGGTGTACTATGCCCGACAGCTTCGGACCTGTTTTCCGGTGTGGCCTGGTGGGGCATCACGCTGCCGGGTGCGATGCGGCTCCGGTTGCTCCTGTCAACCTATTCCGGGAAGAAGATTTCCCTCCGCTTCCCCTGGACGAGGACTCCGGGGATGCAGTGACCGACCCGCTCGTTGTTGCGGCTACCCCGCCTTCGCCTGACGTTCCCCCGGATGTCGCCGGCCCTCCTCAAATCTCCGTCCCACTGGGTGCTTCGTCGTGATGGCCTTCAACCACGATCCAGCCCATAGCTGGCAGGTACCGATCAGCCTCGCTGTTAAGGCCACTTCACGACCGATACTAGGGGCCTAGCCCTAGGCAGGAGCCTCGAGTGACACGCTGGTCACTCCTCAATAAGCACCACAGTGGGTAGTCTCTTCCACCAGCCAGCCCCGGATAATGCGATTCCCGACACTGCCACTCCTCAGGCAGGCTATAACTCTCTCACTAGAGTTCGTCCGGGGTGGCTCACAGCTTCTTCAAAGCAGACTGGTGAAGAGACCTTGGCTACATTAGGTAGACTGACTCCTTGTCCAACACAGCAGTCCCAGGTCGACTCTGCAATCAGACACGTCATCAATACTGGGGTGCTCTAGGGAACATCACTTCCAAGCTTAGACAGAAACGTCCACTTCTTCACTCCCTAGATGGCGTTCACTGTCTAAGCGTCACCTCACCAGAGGTCAGCAGCGGCGACTCCATTAGTCAATTAAGACGGGAATCTAGCAATACTCGCCGGCACCATCCGTCGTCCCTAGATGGCGTTGTCCATGGTGCGGGGTTTTTGGGAGCAGACTCACAGATGGCGTTGTCGTCACTGCTCCGTGGTCCGACGATGGACTCGGGTCCGTAACAGTAAGTAAAATGCAGGAAAATAACAAGGGAATACAACAAAGCAATACACAGCACAGTACATAAAATAAAGAAAACAGAACACATTAGCATTACATAGTAAAATATCAAATTAAAAAATATAGAATCGGTATAGTACAAACCAACATTGGAGCATATAACACAGTACATTCGCTGCCGGCGCCATAGCTAGCTGGCCGCACACGGATTTGTTCCCGGGAAACTCACGATTCTGTGCACCCATCAGCTCTATTCATCGCGATTTTGTGAGGAACACTACATCTGTACTCCAAAACCCAGGCAATATCTTGTTTTGCAGTGGACGATTCTGATTTCGCCTACAATTGACGGTAATGCAACGTTGTTGATTACCTGCTGTCCAGCTGACTGGTTTTCTGCGCAACCCAGTACGCAGGCGACCCAAACTCTCGTACCGCACTTTTTTTTTTTTTTTTTTTTTAGGACCGTATCACTGACCAGGTCACTTAGAGTCCTACCCTGAAGGGCGAGGCGATATCCTGCGGGCATTGCCACAAGGGAGCACTTTAGAAAGTGTACTGAGCCTGACAGGGAAAGGTTGACCAAACAGCTTGTTTAGGTGTTAGGTATCCCTGATTCCACCTGGGGGAATCATTCTACGACCTCCGTTGGAGGGGACTGAATTTCTCCAGGCCTAGGAGTGTCTCGGGCATTAGGTAGGGCAGTGATTCGGTCCTCACTACGTGGAGAGAGTCATGGGGAAGGCTAAGAGAAAGAGGAAATGTTGGCAGCTTTCGGACGAGGAGGGTCGGTGGACCGATGTGCAGCAGGCGCCGAAGAAGACTGCTCTCGAGGCTTCGCCACGTGCCTCTACCAGCAAGGCAGCAGACGTAATGGACCTAGAGGGGGCAGCATCAGTCACACACCTGCCAGTGTCAGACAATGCTTCTCTGTCCACGGCACAGCCACAGGACAACAGTATGAGACAAGAGAGGACACCACCAGTCTCACACCAGCCAGTGTCAGACACTGTACCTCTCTCCACAGCCCAGCCACAGGACAACAGTATGAGACAGGAGAGGACACCACCAGTCTCACGCCAGACATCGCCAGCCTCTGCACTTCTTCCGAAATTCAAGATAATGCAGACAGGCCACTTTCCTACAGCATATGGAGTAGTAACGGCAATGGAAAAAGAACGACCAGAGCTCAAACTTTCCATTACAGTCAACCTGAAGGGAGAAATAATACTAGCACCACAAGACCACCAGACTGCCAATTACTTAGGAACAGTACGGGTCCTGCAAGGGGAACCTGTATGCTTGGAAAAGCTGGACCCTTCGGAAAGACGCACACGAGTCGTGCTTTTGGGATACCCAGTCGACTTTCCCCTGGATCCAGTACTCGAACACAAGCAAATCCTGAATGCGGAACGATGCCACACAAAAGTGGACAAGGCAGCGACACGTCAAGTTCTGGTGACCGTCATGGGACGTGTGCCAGAAACGTTCAGTCTTGGGAATTGGGGTACATACCGACAGAGACCATACGTCCCAGAACCCCTGCGCTGCTTCAGGTGTCAGAAATACGGCCACCATCAGTCACGCTGCACCGGACAGGAGAGATGCGGAGTGTGCAGCCTGAGACATCCAACCGCAGACTGCATAGCCAAGCACAAGGCAAACCAGGCCACTACAGCCAAATGTCCAAATTGTGGAGGCAAACATCATGCCTGGAGCACAACCTGCTCTGCACGGAAAGAAAAAGTGCAGGCAGCTCAGGCCAGGTTACACACACAGACCAGCCCCACATACTCCAACACCAACGTCTGGAACACTCGTGCACAGCCACAACAGACACACGCACTCACAGAGCAAAATTTCCCGAGTCTATTAATTCCGAATCAGAAAATACACAAAGGTGCTGCGGAAATACAGCCAATGCAAAAGGGCAAAAAACAATTACTTTCGGAATCGACACGCCAGATATACAGTTTTACCGAGGTCCAGCTGAAAAACATCGTGAAGATCATGGCAGAGACCATTATCGATTGCCTCCAGGTGACGCAGAACGCCTCACAACGACAGACTCAGGAAATCGCTTGTGTGATAATGGACAAGATCGTGCAGCAGACCACTGTTTCACAACAAATAGACAGTCTGAGACAAGACGAGGCACAAGAGGACAGACAACGCATCCTGGACATACAGACTTCCGACAACAGTCGGGTAGTCAAGACCCCAGATCATCGACATTTACCAACGCAACTGGAAGTGGCAGTGACCACCCACGATCAACAGGATCTTCCACCACAAGTGACAGACAACAACGGCCCATGCAGTCTGATATGCAACAACACCAACACAGACGTATTGAACAGCAGAGATGCACAGGTTCCAACAACACCAGAAACGGCGTCGACCAATCAATGCAGTCCGACATGCGGCAATGCCAGCAACACAGTAATGGACCACAGTTATGCACGGATTCCAACAATGCCGGGGATGACCACGGCCGATCAATGCAGTCCGATTTGCGGCGACACGACTTGCGAGGTGGAGAACATAGAGGTCGATCCCGAAGAGGAGTTCTCCTAGAACAGGCAACACCATCCGAAACCGTCGTCTGGCCATTACGAATACTGCAGTGGAACATACAAGGTCTTGGAAATAAAAACCACACACTTCGGGAGGCTGCAATCAGCACGAAAGCAGATATAATCGTTTTGGAAGAAACTCTTTTCCCAGCCTCGAAATCCTTCAGATTAGCTGGGTATCAGCACTATGTTATGCCGTATGAGCAGGGGAGACAAAGAGGCTTAATGACCCTAGTCAGGAACACCATACCCAGCAAGAAAATAGACCCAGTTTCATGTGGGGATGGAGTAGAGGTATTAGCGGTGACAGTGGATATGGCTAATATTGAGCTCCTCATATACAACGTTTACAAGCCCCCTAGACGTAAACTAGAAGCAGAGGCGGCGCTTGCCTTGGCCACGCAGGAAAATGTAATTATTGCTGGGGATTTTAATGCTCATCATCGAGTGTTAGGTGCGACTGGGCCAGCCAATGCTGATGGGCGCCATTTAGCTGCAGCTCTGCGAGATGTACCTGAAATTACACTTCTCAACACTGGGGAACCCACTCACATTCTAGGAGGGTCCCTTGATCTTACATTAATCTCAACAGCACTCAAGCATCGGGCGAAGTGGGAAGTAGACCCGGTGATCACCAGTGACCACTATGCTACTGTAACAACACTAAACATAGAACGACCTCCTACACCACCTGCACAACCTAGGTGGAATTTAAGTAAGGCCAATTGGAATGTATACCAAGCTGAACTTGAAAATTGGTTTGCAACATACACGCCACCTGAGGATTTGAACATACACGAGACCAATCTGCAGGAAGCCATTGCAGCTGCTGCAAACAAAGCTATTCCAGTCATTATCACAGGAAACACACCACGGAGGAACTATTGGTTCTATAGTAGTGAAGTTAAAGAACAGAACCACAGAGTCAACATCTTCAGAAAACATCTGAAGAGAAACCCCACACCAGAAGGAAGAACTCTGCTAAGAGCGGTGGTATCTGAAGCAAGACGCGTTTCTAGAGAAGTAAAGGAGGCAAGATGGTCTGAGTGGTGTCAAACTCTGAACGAACATAGTAGTCTTGGCAAGATATGGGGTCAGATTAAAACTATATCAGGTCGACCGGCCCGACCACAGGCATGTATTCAACCATTGCAGGAGGCTGAGAGACTTGCCCTCCAATTTGCAGAACGAACATCTTCATATCAGCTTCCTGCTGTGGTCCGCAGGCAGCAAGAACAATTAACACAAGAGAGGTTGACAGTCATTCATGCGAGTATAGCTATAAATGACGAATGTGACTGTCCCTTCACCACACAAGAACTAATCAGAGCCAAAAAAGGTGGTAAGGACACTGCACCAGGTGCTGATACCATTACATACTCAATGATTGCACATGCAGGTCCTGCTGGTGAACAAGGAATATTGGACGTCATCAACGCATCTTGGCAGCAAGGCAAACTACCGACCTCTTGGAAGAAAGCAGACATCATTCCGATTCCTAAGCCGAAAGAACCTGGCAATTACAGACCCATTTCATTAACATCATGCATTAGTAAAACTGCAGAACGGATGGTCTTAAATAGGCTACTGTGGAAGACTGGAGACCTGCATAAACACATATTTGGCTTCACTAGAGGCGTGGGTACTTCCAACTGCATAGCCACATTACTAGGAACAGTTAACTCGGGTCCAGCTATAGTGATCTTCCTTGACCTAGAAAAAGCATTCGAACTTGCGAGCCCGCAAGCAATTTTACACACCTTAGTTACAAAAGGTGTAAAGGGAAAATTGCTAGCATGGATTCAAGATTACCTAAGTCACAGGTATGCCAGAGTAAAGTTGCAAGGACAAGTGTCGGGCTACCGCTTGCATGAGAATGGGACTCCACAAGGAGGAGTCCTCAGTCCTAGTCTTTTTAACATCCTTATGGAGAAACTTGTTGCCATGACATTTACAGAAGGGGTTAAATTGCTAAGCTATGCTGACGATCTAGCATTAGTCATTACAGGTCCTTCACTTCTCAATAAAGCACAAGGTGCATTAGATAAAGTAACATCTGAATGCAGCGTTTTAGGGCTAAAAATATCTGCACAGAAGTCTAAGGCAATGAGACTAGGCGGCCACACTCCAGACAGGCACCTACGCATTCAAGACATTAACCTTCAGTGGGTTACACAATATCAATATCTCGGAGTGTGGATAGATTTTAACATGACGTTCAACAAGCAAATTCAATATCTAAAGGAGAAAGTAAAATCACGACTAAATATAATGAGAGCAATCACAGGGCCCCGTCTAGGAGCGGGACACAAAGTGTTAAGAATGTTTTACATACACGCCGTTCGTTCCCTAATTGATTATGCGGCGCCTGCCTTACTCACTCTTTCTCCTGGCCAGTGGGCGAACGTTGAGGTTCTTCAAAACGATGCATTGCGAATCATAACAGGAGCTCCCAGATGGACTAAAATACTGAACCTAAGACTGGAAACCAGGCTAACGTCGCTTGAAATAAGGGTAAAAGGGATCGCTGCGTTCATGCTCACCAAGATATTGACTAGACCTAGAATCAGTTCACTTAATGATATCATCACTGGAGCACTAACTCTGGACAGACGAGCCTCCAATAGCACCAGGTGGACCCATTGTGCGATAAACACCATCAATACGTTCGAAATAACAAACACAGTCACTGAGAAGGGTGTCGACGAAATACATGCAGACTTTGTTATGCAAGCCCCTTGGGAATCTCCGCCAGCAGACTTTAAGATTATGGTTATTGTAGGGAAAAAGAACCAGACACATCCTCTTCTGCTACGTAACATTGCACAGATGCATATAGAAGCAAACATGGCATCCGATAGCTTCACATACTTCACCGATGGATCAGTAGACCAGCAGGGACACGAAACCGGAGCTGCAGTTAAAGCAGGAAACTCTGTACATAGTTGGAGGCTCTCAAATGGGTGTTCGACTTTACAAACAGAGATGCTGGCCATTCAAAAGGCTTTGGAACATGCTCTTGCTCAACACCGACAACATGTTATCATACATACAGATTCGAGAACCGCCATTGAAACCTTGCAACAAGACCGCATATGTGATAACATACATCTGATCACAACTGTCCTATCATTAATGCAAACACTCCAACGTCAAGGCCGACGGGTCCTTCTCAACTGGGTGCCAAGTCATGTGGGTATCGTTGGGAATGACATTGCAGACGAAGCTGCAAAACTTGCAACTAAGAGAAGAACTGTAGACATTTGCATACCACAGAGTCTGTCCCAGATTAAGCGAGTAATTAGAACCAGAGCAATGCAAAAGTTGTACAGTGACCACACCTCAGCTGTTGCAACATCTCGATCTGCAGGTTGGTACAGGGATTCAACCAACTACGAACCACTTATGTTAATGAAGGGGAGCAGCAGGGCAACAGAAGTACACTTACATCGCATCAGGCTTGGATACCCATGTGCATGGGAAATAGGCTTACAGGTTCCGGAAGATGAGAGGAAATGTCAACACTGTGGAGAAATGCCCGACAGACCTCTGGTACATTATCTGACGCAGTGCACAGTTACGAACCCATTAAGGTTTCAACTTCACTTCACCAGAGCAGAAGAAGTTGTTAAACACATATGGCAACATCTTACTAAAGCGACCATACGAGTAATAAATACTCATACTCCACCCAAGTAAACTAGAAACAAGCAACACTTAGTGGGCCAGCCAGAGGCTTAGGGCCCGCGCAGGAATATCCCTGCAAAAAAAAAAAAAAAAAAAACACAGTAAATATGACACAGATAATAGAACAAATCATAAATAAGCATAAATACACAAACAAACAACACATGCCACCCATACGGGCGTGCCAACAGGAACCATAATGGAAAGCACATAACACAAGGCAGCAAGACAAAATGACAATGAACACAAGCATACAAAACACACAACAATAGAGCACATACGAGACAAACACGGCCACCCGCACACAAACCCGACCCCCACAGATAGAGGACGGCCAGCCACCAAGCAGAAAAAACACCCACGCACCGGACACATCAGGAGAGAGACAGACATGCCACACAACAACAACCAGTGATCGCGAAACTGCTGGAACTCCTCCAATTACCTCTCTTCACCCCCCCCCCCTGACCTTTGATAAACGTCTCCAGCAGGTGTACCAACTGTATATACACATGACTTCTTTATGTTTTCACACATGTGAACGTATATTATGAAATACCTTGCAGTGTTGTATATAGATTATATTGTATTATGTATAACTGTAGGAACTTATTGTAAATATGCTTCCAGTGTTATTCTGTACTAGATGAGACAGAGGATGGAGTGACTTGCTTTGTTGGGAACACAGTTATTCTCGGCCATCCAGGACACTGGCATTTCACTAATTCCCTGATTTCTCAGAGAGACAAACGCATACGTCTAGTCCTCTGGTGTATTGTAGATTGTGCATATAATTTTTAATGTTAATTTTCCGAGGAGTATGTTTTTTTGTAAATGGATCAGGTGATTTGATCGTTGACCGAGTTGACACTAAACATTGGGTTGATAGCTGATTTTCTAATGTACACTTGAGGGATACCTGATGTATGTGACTAGTAGAGCGGTGTGTTTAAGCTCTCTTCTTGTTGATAACAGTATCAGTTTCAGTGTGCCTCAGTGATGTACATATGTTTTTCGGGGACCTAATTATATGCCCCAGTAAACTGGCGTCATTTAACCAGCCTTATTATAAACTCCCCCTAGACTTTTGATTGACATTGGATAGGCTTTGGTGGGCCAGAGATGCTGGGTCATGAGGTCATGACAGCCTCAAAGTAGTATTATGAGCATTACACTATTTCCTGGTTTCCTTCAATGCTCTTCATTCCTCCCTTCGCTCTGGCATTTTCTCAGCCCTCTATGTTGACGATCTTACCCTCAGCTGTCATGGTGATGACTCGCCTTTTCCAAAAGGCGGCTTCAACTTGCGATTGATGCCGTGTCGTCCTGGGCCAACAACTATGGCTTAAAATTCTCTACAACTAAGACTTGTGCTATGATCTTTACTCGGAAGCAGGTCGTTTTCAACCCCTTTGTAGCTTTATGGTAATCTTTTGTATAACGATTCTGCTAAACTTCTGCGGGGTTGATCTTTGACACTCATTGTCTTGGTCATCCCATATCTCTTACCTCCAAGTTAAATGCTCAAAGGCCCTTAACTTACTTAAGGTCTTGTCCCATAATTACTAGGAAGGCGAGAGGCGCTGCCTCCTCTCTTTACATTCCTCTCTTGTGGTGTCTAAACTCGATTATGGCTGTCCTATTGACTCGTCTGCCTCTCCCTCAACTTCGTAGTAGTCATGATTCTCTTCACCATACTGGGCTACGCCTTGATTTTGGTGCCTTTCGTTCGACTCCTACCCTAAGAATGTGTGTTGGGACCGGAATCCTGTCTTTACAGGATCGCCGTGATCGCTACTGTCTTCACTACTTAGCGCAGTCACTACAGCACCCTCACTTTCGCTTATGTTGTACTCTGACCATTACCCCTCCTGTGGGCCCCGTTCCCTTTCACCAGCATCCCCCAACCTTAAAATGCATATTTTTATTTTTTTTTTATTTTTACATGCAAAGCATGCAAGTTAAATACAATAAAAAAAACAAATAAGAACATAGAAAAACATTACAAAACAAGGGAAAAAAAGAAAACCACCAGCCAGAAGGGCTGACAGTACAGTATAACAAATTTCAAAACTCGAGAAAGGCATTGAAAAGACAGTACAAAAGATAAAACAAATGCAAAACAAAAAACACAGGAGCATGTCAAAACAGAACAGTATAAAACAAAAATCAAGATGGATAACACGCAATCAAAAGAAAACCATCGTTACATACACAACAACAAAACAAAACACCGGCCTGAAGGACCGAGAACAAAACAACAGAATGAACAACGGAAGTATTACAAAAAATGCAATAAGAAACATACACCACACAATAAGCCACACAAATACAAAACAAAAACTAATACAACACGTAAGCATAAAAAAACACACACATAGGGCACGTTAACAACATGGAAAGTTAAAGACATGAAGGCAGACACAAACACACCCAAACACCCGCCTCGCCACAAAACAA
>WNGS01089789.1:0-13420 GCA_020271785.1 Procambarus virginalis
ATATTCTGCCCAAACCCCCGCTGCAGTTTTCAAAATATCCCAAACATTCCAAATTTGACGATTGAACCATATTTTGGAGCCAAATTCTGGCTCTCCGCACGTATTCGCAGTTTGAAATTGCGAATTCTTATACCGAAAATATGCCAATTACTGAGAGCGGCGATGAGTCATATTCTGCCCAAACCCCCGCTGCAGTTTTCAAAATATCCCAAACATTCCAAATTTGACGATTGAACCATATTTAGGAGCCAAATTCTGGCTCTCTGCATTTATTCGCAGTTAGATATTACGAATTTTTATAACGTAAATATGCTAATTACTGAGAGCAGCGATGGGTCGCATTTTGCTCAAACCCCCCTGCAGTTTTAAAATATATCAGAAACATCCCAAATTCGACCCTTGAGCCATATTTTGGATTCAAATTCTGGCTCTCTGCACGTATTCGAAGTTTGAAATTACGAATTTTTATACCAAAAATATGCCAATTACTGAGAGCGGCGATGGGTCACATTTTGCCCAAACCCACCGAGCAGTTTTCAAAATATCCCAAACATTCCAAATTCGAAGCTTGAGCCATATTTGTGAGCCAAATTCGGTCTCTCTGCACATATTCGCAGTTTGAAATTACGTCTTTTCAAACCGAAAATATGCCAATTACTGAGAGCGGTGATGGGTCACAAACATGATTAAAAACGTGGGAAATACGACTATATAGTCCATTATTCGTTCAAGTCACATAAATCAATGTGTTCTCATTAGAATTAACTAAAATGTTCCAGATTTTCCGTGTATGTTACAGAAAGAAGATGTACTGCAAAAACAGCTCTAATGCGGCTGAAACGTCGAAATTTGCAATAAAATCAGAGTTTCTCTCCTTGGATACGGATTGTCAGTTTATTGTTATTAATTCATTACATATGCGACATATCTGATGTATACGCGTAATTGATTGCAAATTCACATTAAATACATTATTTCAATTAACCATTCGTACCTCGTTAAATTAGCGAGTAAGATATTGATTAGAACAGAAACCCTGTTTTTATTGCATATTTCGACGTTTCAGTCGCATTAGAGTTGTTTTAGCTCTAATCAGACAAGTTGGCGTTGCCTCCACCGCATCAGCTCTAATGCGGCTGAAACGTCGAAATATGCAATAAAAGCAGGGTTTCACTCCTAATCAATATCTTAGTCGTTATTGTAACGAGGTACGATTGGTTGATTGAAAATAATGTATTTAATGTGAATTTGCAATTAATTACGCATATAAATCAGATTTGTTGCATATGTAATAAATTAATAACAATAAACTGGCAATCCTTAAAAAGTGGGAAAAACGACGAGATAGTTCATTATTCGTTCAAATCACACACATCAATGTGTTTTCATTAGAATTAACTAAAATGTTCCAGATTTTCCGTGTATGTTACAGAAAGAAGATGTACTGCAAAAACAGCTCTAATGCAGCTGAAACGTCGAAATATGCAATAAAATCAGGGTTTCTCTCCTTGGATACGGATTGTCAGTTTATTGTTAATAATTCATTACATATGCGACAACTCTGATGTATACGCGTAATTAATTGCAAATTCACATTAAATACATTATTTTCAATCAACCATTCGAACCTCGATTAATTAGCGAGAAAGATATTGATAAGGAGAGAAACCCGGTTTTTATTGCATATTTCGACGTTTCAGCCGGATTAGAGCGGTTTTAGCTCTAATCAGACAAGTTGCCGTTGCCTCCTCCGCATCAGCTCTAATGCGGCTGAAACGTCGAAATATGCAATAAAAACGGTTTCTCTCATGATCAATATATTACTCGCTATTTTAACAAGGTACGATTGGTTGATTGAATATATGTAGTGAATTCGTTCACAACATGCGAGAGCGGGGGCTTACTCCCGCCGTTTACTCGTTGGAGCTTTCTCTTTGCCAGAACATTGCCGGAGACTGGAGGAGGTCCAACGGGTAAACGGCGAGAGTAAGCCCCCCACTCTCGCATGTAGTGAACGAATTCACTACATATACGATATATATGATGCAAACTCGTATTTAATTGCAAATGCACATTAAATACAGTATTTTCAATGAACCATTTGTATCTCGGTAAAGTAGCGAGTAGGACATTGATTAAGGAGAGAAACCTTGTTTTTATTGCATATTTCGACGTTTCAGCCGCAATAGAGCTGTTTTAGCTCTAATAAGACTTCGCATCAGCTCTAATGCGGCTTTAACGTCAAAATATGCAATAAAAACAAGGTTTCTCTCCTAATCAATATCTTACTCGCTATTGTAACGAGGTACGAAAGGTTGATTTAAATAATGTATTTAATGTGAATTTGCAATTTATTACGCGTATAGATCAGATTTGTAGCATATGTAATGAATTAATAACAATAAACTGACAATCCGTATCTAAGGAGAGAAACCCTGATTTTATTGCATATTTCGACGTTTCAGCCGCATTAGAGCTGTTTTTGCAGCTTTCTGTAACATACATAATCTTCTTTCTGTAACATACACGGAAAATCTGGAACATTTTAGTTAATTCTAATGAAAACACATTGATTTGTGTGATTTGAACGAATAATTGACTATCTCGTCGTATTTCCCACGTTTTTAAGGATTGCCAGTTTATTGTTATTAATTCATTACATATGCGACAAATCTATCTCGTCGTTTTTCCCACGTTTTTAAGGATTGCCAGTTCATTGTTATTAAGTCATTACATATGCGACAAATCTGATGTATACGCGTAATTAATTCCAAATTCACACTAAATACATTATTTTCAATCAACCATTCGTACCTCGTTACAATAACGAGTAAGATATTGATTAGGAGAGAAACCTTGTTTTTATTGCATATTTCGACGTTTCAGCAAGATTAGAGCGGTTTTAGCTCTAATCAGACAAGTTGCCGTTGCCTCCTCCGCATCAGCTCTAATGCGGCTGAAACGTCGAAATATGCAATAAAAACGGTTTCTCTCATGATCAATATATTACTCGCTATTTTAACAAGGTACGATTGGTTGATTGAATATATGTAGTGAATTCGTTCACAACATGCGAGAGCGGGGGCTTACTCCCGCCGTTTACTCGTTGGAGCTATCTCTTTGCCAGAACATTGCCGGAGACTGGAGGAGGTCCAACGGGTAAACGGCGAGAGTAAGCCCCCCACTCTCGCATGTAGTGAACGAATTCACTACATATACGATATATATGATGCAAACTCGTATTTAATTGCAAATGCACATTAAATACAGTATTTTCAATGAACCATTTGTATCTCGGTAAAGTAGCGAGTAGGACATTGATTAAGGAGAGAAACCTTGTTTTTATTGCATATTTCGAAGTTTCAGCCGCAATAGAGCTGTTTTAGCTCTAATAAGACTTCGCATCAGCTCTAATGCGGCTTTAACGTCAAAATATGCAATAAAAACAAGGTTTCTCTCCTAATCAATATCTTACTCGTTATTGTAACGAGGTACGAATGGTTGATTGAAAATAATGTATTTAATGAGAATTTGCAATTAATTACGCGTATACCTCAGATATGTCGCATATGTAATGAATTAATAACAATAAACTGGCAATCCTTAAAAGCGTGGGAAATACGACGAGATAGTCCATTATTCGTCCAAATCACACAAATCAATGTGTTTTCATTAGAATTAACTAAAATGTTCCAGATTTTCCGTGTATGTTACAGAAAGAAGATGTACTGCAAAAACAGCTCTAACGCGGCTGAAGGGAAGGGAACTATCAGGGGGAAAGCACCAAGTCATTACGCCTATATAGCACTGGGAAGGGGTCAGGATAAGGATTTGGGATGCGACGAGGGGAAGGAATGGTGCTCCAATCACTTGGACAATCGGGGATTGAACGCCGACCTGCATGACGCGAGACCGTCGCTCTACCGTCCAGCCTAGCGGCTGAAACGTCGAAATATGCAATAAAATGAGGGTTTCTCTCCTTGGATACGGATTGTCAGTTTATTGTTATTAATTCATCACACATGCGACAAATCAGATGTATTCGCGTAATTGATTGCAAATTCACATTAAATACATTATTTCAATCAACCATTCGTACGTCATTAAATTAGCGAGTAAGATATTGATTATAAGAGAAACCCTGTTTTTATTGCATATTTCGACGTTTCAGCCGCATTAAAGCTGATGCGGAGGAGGCAACGGCAATTTGTCTGATTAGACCTAACACAGCTCTAATGCGGCTGAATCGTCGAAATATGCAATAAAAACAAGGTTTCTCTCCTAATCAATATCTTACTCGCTAATTTAACGAGGTACGAATGGTTGATTGAAAGTAATGTATTTAATGTGAATTTGCAATTAATTACGCGAATACATCAGATTTGTCGCATATGTAAAGAATTATTAACAAAAATCTGACAATCCGTGTCCAAGGAGAGAAACCCTGATTTTATTGCATATTTCGACGTTTCAGCCACATTAGAGCTGTTTTTGCAGTACATCTTCTTTCTGTAACATACACGGAAAATGTGGAACATTTTAGTTAATTCTAATGAAAACACATTGATTTGTGTGATTTGAACGAATAATGGACTATCTTGTCGTATTTCCCACGTTTTTAAGGATTGCCAGTTTATTGTTATTAATTCATTACATATGCGACAAATCTGACGTATACGCGTAATTAATTGCACATTCACATTAAATACATTATTTTCAATCAACCATTCGTACCTCGTTACAATAGCGACTAAGATATTGATTAGGAAAAAACCCTGTTTTTATTGCATATTTCGACCTTTCAGCCGCATTAGAGCTGATGCGGAGGAGGCAACGGCAATATGTCTGATTAGAGTTAAAACAGCTCTAATGCGGCTGAAACGTCGAAATATGCAATAAAAACAAGGTTTCTCGCCTAATCAATGTCCTACTCGCTACTTTACCGAGATACAAATGGTTGATTGAAAATAATGTATTTAATGTGCATTTTCTATTAAATACGAGTTTGCATCATATATATCGTATATGTAGTAAATTCGTTCACTACATGCGAGAGAGGGCGCTTACTCCCGCTGTTTACCCGTTAGACCTCCTCCAGTCTCCGGCAATGTTCTGGCACAGAGAAAGCTCCAACGGGTAAACAGCGGAAATAAGCCTCCGCTCTCGCATGTAGTGAACGAATTCACTACATATATTCAATCAACCAATCGTACCTGCGAATACTTGTAGAGAGCCAGAATTTGGCTCCAAAATATGGCTCAAGCTTCGAATTTGGGATGGTTGGGATATTTTGAAAACATCAGGGAGGGTTTGGGCAGAATTTAACCCATCGCCGCTCTCAGTAATTGGTATATTTTCGGTATAAAATTCGTTATTTCAAACTGCGAATACGCGCAGAGAGCCAGAATTTGGCTCCAAAATGTTGCTGAAGCGACGAATTTGGGAAGTTTGGGATATTTTGAAAACTGCAGGGAGGGTTTGGGAAAAATATGATTCATCGCCGCTATCAGTATGTGGCATATTTTCGCTATTAAATGTCGTAATTTCAAACTGCGAATACGTGCAGAGAGCCAGAATTTGGCTCCAAAATATGGCTCAAGGGTCGAATTTGGGATGTTTCGGAAATTTTGAAAACTGCAGGGGTGTTTGGGTAAAATGTGACCCATCGCCGCTCTCAGTAATTGGCATATTTTCGGTATAAAAATCGTAATTTCAAACTGCGAATACGTGCTGAGAGCCAGAATTTGGCTCCAAAATATGGCTCAAGGGTCGAATTTGGGATGTTTTGAATATTTTAAAACTGCAGGGGGGTTTGGGCAAAATGTGACCCATCGCCGCTCTCAGTAATTGGCATATTTTCGGTATAAAAAATCGTAATTTCAAACTGCGAATACGTGCAGAGAGCCAGAATTTGGCTCCAAAATATGGCTCAAGGGTCGAATTTGGATGTTTGGGATATTTTGAAAACTGCAGGGGGGTTTGGGCAAAATGTGACCCATCGCCGCTCTCAGTAATTGGCATATTTTCGGTATAAAATTCGTAATTTCAAACTGCGAATACGTGCAGAGAGCCAGAATTTGGCTCCAAAATATGGTTCAAGCGTCGAATTTGGGATGTTTGTGATATTTTGAAAACTGCAGGGAGGGTTTGGGCAAAATGCGATCCCTCGCTGCTTTCAGTAATTGGCATATTTTCGGTATAAAAGTCGTAATTTCAAACTGCGAATACATGCTGAGAGCCAGAATTTGGCTCCAAAATATGGCTCAAGGGTTGAATTTGGGATGTTTCGGATATTTTGAAAACTGCAGGGGGGGTTTGGGCAAAATGTGACCCATCGCCGTTCTCAGTAATTGGCATAATTTCGGTATAAAATATCGTAATTTCAAACTGCGAATACGTGCTGAGAGCCAGAATTTGTCTCCAAAATATGGCTGAAGCGTCGAATTTGGGATTTTGGGGATATTTTGAAAACTGCAGGGAGGGTTTGGGAAAAATGTGATCCATCGCTGCTTTAAGTAATTGGCATATTTTCGGTATAAAAATTCGTAATTTCAAACTGCGAATACGTGCAGAGAGCCAGAATTTAGCTCCAAAATATGGGTCAAGGGTCGAATTTGGGATGTTTGTGATATATTTTAAAACTGCAGGGGGGGGGGGTTTGGGCAAATGTGACCCATCGCCGCTCTCAGTAATAGGCATAAATTCCGGTAAAAAAGTCGTAATTTCAAACTGCGAATACGGGCAGAGATCAAGAATTTGCCTCCAAAATATGGCTCAAGCGTCGCATTTGGGATGTTTGAGATATTTTGAAACTGCAGGAAGGGTTTGGGCAAAATGTGATCCATCGCCGCTTTCAGTAATTGGCATATTTTCGGTATAAAAAGTCTTATTTTAAAACTGCGAATACCCCCCTGCAGTTTTTAAAATATCCCCAAACATCCCAAATTCGAAGCTGAGCCATATTTTTGAGCCAAAATCCTGGCTCCGGCACGTATTCGCAGTTTGAAATTACGAATTTTTATACCGAAAAAGTATGCCAATAACTGAGGCAGCGATGGGTCACATTTGGCCCACCCCCCCATCGAGTTTTCAAAATATCCGAAACGTCCAAATTCACCCTTGAGACATATTTTGGAGCAAATTCTGGCTCTCTGCACGTATTCGCAGTGTGAAATTACGACATTTTATACCGAAAATATGCCAATTATGAAAGCGGCGAGGATCACATTTTCCCAAACCCCCCTTGCAGTTTTCAAAATATCCGAAACATCCAAGTTCAACCTTGAGCCATATTTTGGAGCCAATTCAGGCTCTCGCATGCAGTTTTCAAAATTCCCAAACTTCCCAAATTGTCGCTTCTGCAATATACGGCTCTCTGCACGTATTCGCAGTTTGAAATAACAAATTTTATACCGAAAATATACCAAATACTGATCGCGGCGATGGGTCACATTTTGCCAAAACCACCTGCAGTTTTAAAATATCCCAAACATCCCAAATTCGACGCTTGAGCCATATTTTCGAGCCAAATTCTGGCTCTCTGCACGTATTCGCAGTTTGAAATTACGAATTTTTATACCGAAAATATGCCATATTACTGAGAGCAGCGATGGGTCACATTTTGCCCAAACCCCCCTGCAGTTTTCAAAATATCCCAAACGTCCCAAATTCGACCTTGAGCCATATTTTGGAGCCAAATTCTGGCTCTCTGCACGTATTCGCAGTTTGAAATTACGAATTTTTATACCGAAAATATGCCAATTACTGAGAGCGGTGATGGGTCACATTTTGCCCAAACCCCCCTGCAGTTTTAAATATATCACAAACATCCCAAATTCGACCCTTGAGCCAAATTTTGGAGCCAAATTCTGGCTGTCTGCACGTATTCGCAGTTTTAAATTAAGAATTTTTATTCCGAAAATGTGCCAATTACTGAGAGCAGCGATGGATCACATTTAGCCTAAACCCTCCCTGCAGTTTTCAAAATATCCCAAACATCCCAAATGGGACGCTTGAGCCATATTTGGAGCCAAATTCTGGCTTTCTGCACGTATTCGCAGTTTGAAATTACGACTTTTTATACCGAAAATATGCCAATTACTGAGAGCGGCGATAGGTCACATTTTGCCCAAACCCCTCTGCAGTTTTAAAATATATCACAAACATCCCAAATTCGACCCTTGAGCCATATTTTGGAGCCAAATTCAGGCTCTAAGCACGTATTCGAAATTTGAAATTACTACTTTTATACCGAAAATATGCCAATTACTGAAAGCAGCGAGGGATCGCATATTGCCCAAACCCTCCCTGCAGTTTCCCAAAATATCCCAAACATCCCAAATTCGACGCTTGAGCCATATTTTGGAGCCAAATTCTGGCTCTCTGCACATATTCGCAGTTTGAAATTACGACTTTTTATACCGAAAATATGGCAATTACTGAGAGCGGCGATGGGTCACATTTTGCCCAAACCCCAACTGCGGTTTTCAAAATATCCCAAACATCCCAAATTCGACGATTGAACCATATTTTGGAGCCAAATTCTGGTTCTCTGCACGTATTCGCAGTTTGAAATTACGAATTTTTATACCGAAAATATGCCAATTACTGATAGCGGCGATGGGTCACGTTTTGCCCAAACCTCCCTACAGTTTTATAATATATCACAAACATTCCAAATTCGACCCTTGAGCCATGTTTTGGAGCCAAATTCTGGCTCTCTGCACGTATTCGCAGTTTTAAATTACGACTTTTTATACCGAAAATATGCCAATTACTGAGAGCAGCGATGGGTC
This sequence comes from Procambarus virginalis, assembly GCA_020271785.1. Classification (NCBI taxonomy): domain Eukaryota; kingdom Metazoa; phylum Arthropoda; class Malacostraca; order Decapoda; family Cambaridae; genus Procambarus; species Procambarus virginalis. The sequence goes on from WNGS01089789.1 coordinate 8,796, forward strand.
ACATTTTGCCCAAACCCCCCTGCAGTTTTCCAGGCTGTTGGACGCGGCTGCTCGCAGCCTGACGTATGAGTCACAGCCTGGTTGAACATGTATCCTTTGGAGGTTATCCAGTTCTCTCTTGAACACTGTGAGGGGGTTTGCCAGTTATGCCCCTTATGTGTAGCGGGAGCGTGTTGAACAGTCTCGGGCCTCTGATGTTGATACAGTTCTCTCTCAGAGTATCAGTTGCACCTCTGCTTTTCAACGGGGGTATTCTGCCCATCCTGCCATGTCTTCTGGTCTCATGTGATGTTATTTCTGTGTGTAGGTTTGGGACCAGCCCCTCTAATATTTTCCACGTGTAGATTATTTTGTATCTCTCCCGCCTGCGCTCAAGGAAATACAGATTTAGGCTCTTTAGTCGGTCCCAATAGTTTAGATGTTTTATTGAGTGGATTCTAGCAGTAAAGGACCTCTGCACGCTCTCCAGGTCAGCAATTTCTCCAGCTGTGAAAGGGGCTGTCATTGTGCAGCAGTACTCCACTCTAGAGAGCACAAGCGTTTTGAAAAGTGTCATCATCGGTATAGCATCTCTAGTGTGAAAAGTTCTTGTTATCCAACCTGTCATTTTTCTTGCAGTTGTGATGGCTACTTTATTATGTTCTTTAAAGGTAAGGTCTTCCGACATGAATACACCCAGATCCTTTACATTGCCTTTTCGTTCAATGTTATGATTTGTCTGAGTTTTGTACGTGGTTTCCATTTTTATATTTTCATTTTTTCCATAGCACATGAGCTGGAACTTATCTTCGTTAAACAACATATTATTTTCTGTAGCCCATAGAAAGACCTGATCTACATCTGACTGGAGGTTTGCCGTGTCCTCTATGTTGCCTACTCTCATGAAGATCCTAGTGTCATCTGCAAAGGATGATACAGTGCTATAGGTTGTGTTCTTGTCTATGTCCGATATGAGGATGAGAAAAAGTACTGGAGCAAGCACAGTACCCTGGGGGACTGAGCTCTTAACGGTTGATGGCCTGGATTTTATTTTGTTGACTATTACACATTGGGTTCTGTTGGTCAGGAAATTGTAGATCCATCTGCCTATTTTTCCTGTAATTCCTTTTGAGCGCATTTTACGTGCAATAACACCATGGTCACATTTATCAAAAGCTTTTGCGAAATCTGTGTAAATTACATCAGCGTTTTGTTTGTCTTCCATAGCAACTAATGCTATATCATAGTGGTCCAGCAAGTGCGACAGGCAAGAGCGCCCTATTCTGAAATAATGTTGTCCGGGGTTATGGAGATGCTGTGATTCCATGTATTTTGTGAGCTTACTTCTTAGCACTCTCTCAAAAATTTTTATGATGTGCGATGTTAACGCTATCGGTCTGTAATTTTTTGCCTCTGCCTTATTTCCTCCTTTATGAAGTGGTGCTATCTCTGCTGTTTTTAGTATATCAGGAATAACGCCAGTATCTAGGCTTTGTCTCCACATTATGTGAAGGGCCTGCGATAGTGGTTTTTTACAGTTCTTGATGAATATGGAGTTCCAAGAATCCGGGCCTGGTGCAGAGTGCATAGGCATACTGTTTATGGCTTCTTCAAAATCCAGTATCTAGGCTTCAATAACGCCAGTATCTAGGCTTTGTCTCCACATTATGTGAAGGGCCTGCAATAGTGGTTTTTTACAGTTCTTGATGAATATGGAGTTCCAAGAATCCGGGCCTGGTGCAGAGTGCATAGGCATACTGTTTATGGCTTCTTCAAAATCCAGTGGGGATAGGGTGACGTCTGATATATGATTTGATGTTGGTATCATATCCATGAAAAGTTCATTTGGGTTATCTTAGTGGTGCATATATGCACCACTAAGATGGTGGTGCATGTATTTTATAACACATTTGAACAATGAAACTCTACAGATGATACAGAAGACACAAGAAAATTGGGACTGTAAGAGACACTGAAAAAACAGATATTACATGATGTTTAACAGTGATAAGTTACAGGTGCTAAAGTATGGTAGAAACGAGGAGATTAAATGAAACAAGAAACACAGGACACAATCAGACCTACTCTAAGAAGGAAAAAAACATGCAAGAGATCTGAGAATTACGACGTCTGACGACCTCACACTTTGTGAACATAACAGAGCAAATATAGGAGCCGGTCGGCCGAGCGGACAGCACGCTGGATTTGTGATCCTGTGGTCTTGGGTTCGATCCCAGGCGCCGGCGAGAAACATTGGGCAGAGTTTCTTTCACCCGATGCCCCTGTTATCTAGCAGTAAAATAGGTACCTGGGTGTTAGTCAGCTGTCACAGGCTGCTTCCTGGGGGTGGAGGCCTGGTCGAGGACCGGGCCGCGGGGACACTAAAAAGCCCCGAAATCATCTCAAGATAACCTCAAGATAGTGGTGGCCAGAAAAATAATCGGATGGTTTATGAGAACGTTACAGTTCAGAGACCCAACCCACAGTAATGCTAATAATATTTAAATAACTGGTGCTGTCCCATCTTGAGTATTGCTCAGTACTCACTCCCCCTTTCTGAACAGGAGAGATCTCTGAATTAGAGGGAATACAGAGACCATAAACAGCAAGCATAGAAATGATAAAACATCTAAATAATTGAGACCGTCTCAAAGCTCTCAATATTGTACTCTCTGGAGAGGAGACAAGAATGGTATCAATTAATAAACACTGTATATGGAAGATACTGGAGGGCCAGGTACCAAATTTGCACAGCATAATATAACAACATACTGGAGCTAAAGATACAGAAGGAAATTAATAATAGCAACAGTGAGGAGTAGAGGTGTCATAGGTACAATCAGAGAACAGAGTCTTAACAGTAGGGGGGTCAAGGGCTGTTTGCTAGGCTAGGCAAGGGTAGACTAGGCTTGGCTAGTGTTGGCTAGGTTATGCTAGGAAGAAGTAGGCTACGCTGATTTACTCCACCAGTAATTGGGGGAAGAAGGGAGGGGGGAACCTCAATATAAGCCTAACTTGTAGCTTTCTGTTCCCTGACACAATGATTTATTTTGTCAGGCTTTCAGCACAGCCGCATCAAAAACCCTGGTTATTTAATTACAAACAAGAAGGTACACTGGGGATTAAGAGAGAACATAGGAATAATGATGATTTTACAATCTTGTAAAGCTCCTGGCACGCATATCGTTTCGGGCAAAACTCTTGTGATATTTTACCTACTAAAAAGCTGAACTGGTCAATTTTGTTGCCCTATGAATGCCAGTGACTACTCTTATGACATTCCCTAATTTCTGCAATATTGTCAAACTAATGACAATTACTAGTAGTTAAATATTACCTAAATAATTGCAGAACTGATGTGTAGTAAAGCAACAATCCACATTAACCACTGATGTGGCCAGAACCTCGCTGTTGTTGCCCGGTCGGTCTGTTCGTATACAGCATACGAAGGTTACAGCATAATCTAACCTAACCTAAAACAACAGAGCCTAAGAATGACTAACCTGAGAATAATAAATCCTAAGCTATGAATATTTACAATAGTACACTGGTTGTTTTTATTGATTTAGGGGCGACGACATGAGTAAACTGGTTATGTTGTGTTGATTTAGGGGCAACGAACTGGTTATTACACCATGTTTTGTACATAAACAAACACAAGGTGTAATTTTTAATTACAATAATAATAACAAAAAGAAGTTAATAATTAATGTACTTGTTAAGCAAAATTGGCAAAATCTTATTATTTTCATTAGGGAAAAAATTAAAAGATATTTGGAAAGAGATATGTAGACTATGTCTTACATTTTCTTCCGTTATTTACACTAAAAGAACGTTTAAACGTTACTTAATTAATTAATTTAACACTTTCGCCACTCAGTGGTGCGCGAGCGCCTCTCTTAAGTTTTGCTCGGGTTACTCAAGGGTGACACTGGAGGGCGTCACGATAATAAATATTTGTATAAATTCCAATTTCGATCCGATCTACTTGGGGATAATTTATAAATGTTTGCCATGAAATTTACGTTTTCTCTAATAGCCGAACAGCTTATTTGAGAAAACAGCATGGCAGGAATCATCGTGGTAAACAATGTATTATTGACACGCCGAGTATGATCGATGTAGTTTTTATATTTGTTGCAGGTCGAACGCATCCTTATGTGAAATTTTATACTTATGTTCTTCGAGAACATTCTATTGCGAACATATTGGTACAAAAAATGAAATACGTACATCGAAAAATAATGTCAGGACAGTGACAAGAGTATACACTTTTAAATGTGGCCGCTCCATCGCCGATACGCTAATTTCATTTGGGGAAATATATTTTTTCATACGCCGTTTCGAGACAATTACTAATTATATCAGATATAAACGTTGCAAAAGAAGTTTAGGATTAAGTAACATATTAAACATAAAAAAACGAATACATTAATACCTAAACAGTTTGTATATACAGTGATAAATTGTGCCAAACATTACTTAATATTATTTACTAAGAAGCGTATGACAACTCCAAACTGCATGATTTCAACAGGTTATATAGTTGTCAAAAAATCTTGATTTAATTATCAAGTATTTGTCACGATGTCTTTTACAATAATTATGAGGCAGTTGAACACCAAATTGTTCTGTATTATAAATGA
>WNGS01089814.1:0-11731 GCA_020271785.1 Procambarus virginalis
AATGCTAAGCTAACCTATATACGTAAATACATAGATACACAGATTTACGTATGCCTTACATAAAGTGTTCGATGTGTCGTGGGTTGTTATGCCCCACATGCAGTGTCCCGCATTTGTCAATATTAAAGAACATTTGCCAGTCATCTGACCATTTGTGGGTTTCTGCTGATCTCTTTGTAAGGCTTCTACATAATTATCATTTCCCACTTTACCATAAATCTTTATTTCACCTGCAAATTATGATGTGGTTTGTAATATTCTCATCTGTCATTGATGTTTAAGACAAAAAGGTTGCCCCAAAATTGAACCCCTGTGGTACCCCACTACCACATTTCTCCAGTCAGATTCATTTCCATTTAGTACCACTCTTTGTTTTCTTTGTTTTAAGTATTGTTTTATCCATTCTAGTATTTTTCCATTAATCCATATGCCTGTAATTTTTTTGCCAGTCTTTCATGTGGTCCCTTATCAAAAGCTTTATCAAAATCCATGATATTACATCAACTGGAAGCGCTTTGGCTGAGTACCTGATTACCGTTTCCAAAAATGTGAGCCAGTTTGTAAGGCAGGATATATTTTTATCGAATCCCATGTTGTGTCGATTGTACAATATTGTTCACTGAAAAGATAGTGAAAGATTCTCACTCATAGGATTCTCTGTGTGAGCTTGCAGATGTGTGATGTCAAGCTGATTGGACGGTAGTTCTTCGCTGAGCTCTTTCTGTCTTTTTTTGAAAGTAGGGATGACATTTGCATATTTCCAATCTTGGGGGACTATCCCTTGGGCCGGAGACTTTGTGAAAAGTAGTTTCAGTGGTAGGCATATGTTACGACCCCACATACACCAGTATGACCATACTGTGGCTGGTGTTACTGGACAGACATAGTCAGGTCATTGCTTCCTACTGATACTATTAACTGGTCGAACCAGTAGTGACTCTCACCACATAGTCGGTGGAAGGTGGCTTGCCGAGGCCCAAAATTACTTCACAGATATGATGAACGAGAGTTAAACACTACACCTTCTCGTTATTTCAAAACAGTGTTGCTTTAATTCCAAGGAAATACAATTTATTATCATTGTAAATTAACTACCTTGAGTGTATTAAGCAGTAAACTAAGTTTTTATATCTTTCTCTGATCATGAAATAACACAAGTTTGCCTTTTACTCTGATAACTAAGGAACGAGGTTATTATTTTATCCAGGCCTGACCGCTGAGTGGACAGCGCTCAGGATTCGTAGTCCTAAGGGTCCGGGTTCGATCCCGGTGGAAGCAGAAAAAAATAAGCAGTTTATTTTCACTCTGATACCCATGTTTACCTAGCAGTAAATAGGTACCTGGGAGTCAGACAGCTGCTACGGACTGCTTCCTGGGGATGTGTAACAAAAAGGAGACCTGGTCGAGGACCGGGCCGCGGGGACGCTAAGCCCCGAAATCAAGTGAAAATAACCTCAAGACAGAATGTACTGACCATCAGCGGAGGTGGCGAGGCGGAGGTCATCAGGGTACTGATCGATGAGGCGCTTGATCAGGTCAATCTGTTCTATGGTGAGCTGCACCGCGTTGAGTCTCTGTGCCTCACACGGCACGTACGACGCCCAGAACTGTGGGCGACGAGGAAATAAAGGACATATAAAGTTATCAAAAAATGACTTTCATGACCATTTACGAAACCTGTGCATCTTTCCACGATCATGGGACTTTGTATTTACTAAACAGTTTACAAGTTGGAAATGCTTCGAGGTGGATCTTGACCTTAACTTTGTATTCTTATAGACGCCTGGAAGAGCTTCAGAGCTTATAACCTGTTTAATGAATGTAAACTATGTCGGTATGCTCGAGGAAAGATGCACAGGTTTCGTAAATAGACACTTGATAGACCGTGGCCTTGTTGTAACCAGATTATTGTCTAGAATTTAGTTAGTAGTTCTCTCTCAACGTATTGCTGTGGAAGGTGTTGATGAGCTCATTTATGAGAGTGGTGAATGGATCCTGGTCTGTGACATGGACAGTACTGTGACATGGACAGTGCTGTGACATGGACAGTGCTGTGACATGGACAGTACTGTGACATGGAGAGTGCTGTGACATGGACAGTGCTGTGACATGGACAGGGCTGTGACATGGACAGTGCTGTGACATGGACAGTGCTGTGACATGGACAGTACTGTGACATGGACAGGGGCTGTGACATGGACAGTGCTGTGACATGGACAGTGCTGTGACATGGACAGTACTGTGACATGGACAGGGGCTGTGACATGGAGAGTGCTGTGACATGGACAGTGCTGTGACATGGACAGTGCTGTGACATGGACAGTGTTGTGACATGGACAGTGCTGTGACATGGACAGTGCTGTGACATGGACAGTGCTGTGACATGGACAGTGTTGTGACATGGACAGTGCTGTGACATGGACAGGTCTGTGACATGGACAGTGTTGTGACATGGACAGTACTGTGACATGGACAGTGTTGTGACATGGACAGTACTGTGACATGGACAGTGTTGTGACATGGACAGTACTGTGACATGGACAGTGTTGTGACATGGACAGTACTGTGACATGGACAGTACTGTGACATGGACAGTGTTGTGACATGGACAGGTCTGTGACATGGACAGTGTTGTGACATGGACAGTACTGTGACATGGACAGTGTTGTGACATGGACAGTGCTGTGACATGGACAGTGTTGTGACATGGACAGTGTTGTGACATGGACAGTACTGTGACATGGACAGTACTGTGACATGGACAGTGCTGTGACATGGACAGTACTGTGACATGGACAGTACTGTGACATGGACAGTGCTGTGACATGAACAGTGCTGTGACATGGAGAGGCTGTGACATGGAGAGTGCTGTGACATGGACAGTGTTGTGACATGGACAGTGTTGTGACATGGACAGTGTTGTGACATGGACAGTGTTGTGACATGGACAGTGCTGTGACATGGACAGTGTTGTGACATGGACAGTGCTGTGACATGGACAGGATTGTGACATGGACAGTGCTGTGACATGGACAGTACTGTGACATGGACAGTGTTGTGACATGGACAGTGTGTGACATGGACAGTGTTGTGACATGGACAGTGCTGTGACATGGACAGTGTTGTGACATGGACAGTGTTGTGACATGGACAGTGTTGTGACATGGACAGTGCTGTGACATGGACAGTACTGTGACATGGACAGTACTGTGACATGGACAGTACTGTGACATGGACAGTGCATGTGACATGGACAGTCTGTGACATGGACAGTGCTGTGACATGGACAGTGTTGTGACATGGACAGTGCTGTGACATGGACAGGTTGTGACATGGACAGTGCTGTGACATGGACAGTGCTGTGACATGGACAGGTTGTGACATGGACAGTGTTGTGACATGGACAGTGTTGTGACATGGACAGTGTTGTGACATGGACAGTGTTGTGACATGGATAGTGTTGTGACATGGACAGTGTTGTGACATGGACAGTACTGTGACATGGACAGTACTGTGACATGGACAGTGTTGTGACATGGACAGTACTGTGACATGGACAGTGTTGTGACATGGACAGTACTGTGACATGGACAGTGTTGTGACATGGACAGTGTTGTGACATGGACAGTACTGTGACATGGACAGTGTTGTGACATGGACAGTGTTGTGACATGGACAGTGTTGTGACATGGACAGTGTTGTGACATGGACAGTGTTGTGACATGGACAGTGTTGTGACATGGACAGTGTTGTGACATGGACAGTGTTGTGACATGGACAGTGTTGTGACATGGACAGTGCTGTGACATGGACAGTACTGTGACATGGACAGTGTTGTGACATGGACAGTACTGTGACATGGACAGTACTGTGACATGGACAGTGCTGTGACATGGACAGTACTGTGACATGGACAGTGCTGTGACATGGACAGTGCTGTGACATGGACAGTGCTGTGACATGGACAGTGCTGTGACATGGACAGTGCTGTGACATGGACAGTGTTGTGACATGGACAGTGTTGTGACATGGACAGTGTTGTGACATGGACAGTGTTGTGACATGGACAGTGCTGTGACATGGACAGTGTTGTGACATGGACAGTGCTGTGACATGGACAGGTTGTGACATGGACAGTGCTGTGACATGGACAGTACTGTGACATGGACAGTGTTGTGACATGGACAGTGTTGTGACATGGACAGTGTTGTGACATGGACAGTGCTGTGACATGGACAGTGTTGTGACATGGACAGTGTTGTGACATGGACAGTGTTGTGACATGGACAGTGCTGTGACATGGACAGTACTGTGACATGGACAGTGCTGTGACATGGACAGTGCTGTGACATGGACAGGTCTGTGACATGGACAGTGCTGTGACATGGACAGTGTTGTGACATGGACAGTGCTGTGACATGGACAGGTTGTGACATGGACAGTGCTGTGACATGGACAGTGCTGTGACATGGACAGGTTGTGACATGGACAGTGTTGTGACATGGACAGTGTTGTGACATGGACAGTGTTGTGACATGGACAGTGTTGTGACATGGACAGTGTTGTGACATGGACAGTGTTGTGACATGGACAGTGCTGTGACATGGACAGTACTGTGACATGGACAGTGTTGTGACATGGACAGTACTGTGACATGGACAGTGTTGTGACATGGACAGTGCTGTGACATGGACAGTGTTGTGACATGGACAGTGTTGTGACATGGACAGTGCTGTGACATGGACAGTGTTGTGACATGGACAGTGTTGTGACATGGACAGTGTTGTGACATGGACAGTGTTGTGACATGGACAGTGTTGTGACATGGACAGTGTTGTGACATGGACAGTGTTGTGACATGGACAGTGTTGTGACATGGACAGTGTTGTGACATGGACAGTGCTGTGACATGGACAGTGCTGTGACATGGACAGTGTTGTGACATGGACAGTGCTGTGACATGGACAGTGTTGTGACATGGACAGTGCTGTGACATGGACAGTGTTGTGACATGGACAGTGTTGTGACATGGACAGTGTTGTGACATGGACAGTGCTGTGACATGGACAGTGTTGTGACATGGACAGTGCTGTGACATGGACAGTGCTGTGACATGGACAGTGCTGTGACATGGACAGTGTTGTGACATGGACAGTGCTGTGACATGGACAGTGTTGTGACATGGACAGTGCTGTGACATGGACAGTACTGTGACATGGACAGTGCTGTGACATGGACAGTGCTGTGACATGGACAGTGCTGTGACATGGACAGGTCTGTGACATGGACAGTGCTGTGACATGGACAGGACTGTGACATGGACAGTGTTGTGACATGGACAGTGTTGTGACATGGACAGTGTTGTGACATGGACAGTGTTGTGACATGGACAGTGTTGTGACATGGACAGTGCTGTGACATGGACAGTGTTGTGACATGGACAGTGTTGTGACATGGACAGTGTTGTGACATGGACAGTGCTGTGACATGGACAGTGCTGTGACATGGACAGGTCTGTGACATGGACAGTGTTGTGACATGGACAGTGTTGTGACATGGACAGTGTTGTGACATGGACAGTGCTGTGACATGGACAGTGTTGTGACATGGACAGTGCTGTGACATGGACAGTGTTGTGACATGGACAGTGCTGTGACATGGACAGTGCTGTGACATGGACAGTGCTGTGACATGGACAGTGCTGTGACATGGACAGTGTTGTGACATGGACAGTGCTGTGACATGGACAGTGCTGTGACATGGACAGTGCTGTGACATGGACAGTGTTGTGACATGGACAGTGTTGTGACATGGACAGTGCTGTGACATGGACAGTGTTGTGACATGGACAGTGCTGTGACATGGACAGGTCTGTGACATGGACAGGTCTGTGACATGGACAGTGTTGTGACATGGACAGTGTTGTGACATGGACAGTGTTGTGACATGGACAGTGTTGTGACATGGACAGGCTGTGACATGGACAGTGTTGTGACATGGACAGTGCTGTGACATGGACAGTGTTGTGACATGGACAGTGTTGTGACATGGACAGTGTTGTGACATGGACAGTGTTGTGACATGGACAGTCTGTGACATGGACAGTGTTGTGACATGGACAGTGCTGTGACATGGACAGTGTTGTGACATGGACAGTGTTGTGACATGGACAGGCTGTGACATGGACAGTGTTGTGACATGGACAGTGCTGTGACATGGACAGTGCTGTGACATGGACAGTGTTGTGACATGGACAGTGTTGTGACATGGACAGTGTTGTGACATGGACAGTGTTGTGACATGGACAGTGTTGTGACATGGACAGTGCTGTGACATGGACAGTGTTGTGACATGGACAGTGTTGTGACATGGACAGTGCTGTGACATGGACAGGTCTGTGACATGGACAGTGCTGTGACATGGACAGGTCTGTGACATGGACAGTGTTGTGACATGGACAGTGTTGTGACATGGACAGTGTTGTGACATGGACAGTGCTGTGACATGGACAGTGTTGTGACATGGACAGTGTTGTGACATGGACAGTGCTGTGACATGGACAGTGCTGTGACATGGACAGTGTTGTGACATGGACAGTGCTGTGACATGGACAGTGTTGTGACATGGACAGTGTTGTGACATGGACAGTGCTGTGACATGGACAGTCTGTGACATGGACAGTGCTGTGACATGGACAGGTCTGTGACATGGACAGTGTTGTGACATGGACAGTGTTGTGACATGGACAGTACTGTGACATGGACAGTGTTGTGACATGGACAGTGCTGTGACATGGACAGTGTTGTGACATGGACAGTGTTGTGACATGGACAGTGCTGTGACATGGACAGTGCTGTGACATGGACAGTGCTGTGACATGGACAGTGCTGTGACATGGACAGTGCTGTGACATGGACAGTGCTGTGACATGGACAGTGCTGTGACATGGACAGTGCTGTGACATGGACAGTGCTGTGACATGGACAGTACTGTGACATGGACAGTGCTGTGACATGGACAGTACTGTGACATGGACAGTGTTGTGACATGGACAGTGTTGTGACATGGACAGTGTTGTGACATGGACAGTGTTGTGACATGGACAGTGTTGTGACATGGACAGTGTTGTGACATGGACAGTGTGTGACATGGACAGTGTTGTGACATGGACAGTGCTGTGACATGGACAGTGCTGTGACATGGACAGGTCTGTGACATGGACAGTGCTGTGACATGGACAGTGTTGTGACATGGACAGTGTTGTGACATGGACAGTGTTGTGACATGGACAGTCTGTGACATGGACAGGTCTGTGACATGGACAGTGTTGTGACATGGACAGTGTTGTGACATGGACAGTGTTGTGACATGGACAGTGTTGTGACATGGACAGGTCTGTGACATGGACAGTGTTGTGACATGGACAGTGCTGTGACATGGACAGTGTTGTGACATGGACAGTGTTGTGACATGGACAGTGTTGTGACATGGACAGTGTTGTGACATGGACAGGCTGTGACATGGACAGTGTTGTGACATGGACAGTGCTGTGACATGGACAGTGTTGTGACATGGACAGTGTTGTGACATGGACAGTGTTGTGACATGGACAGTGTTGTGACATGGACAGGCTGTGACATGGACAGTGTTGTGACATGGACAGTGCTGTGACATGGACAGTCTGTGACATGGACAGTGTTGTGACATGGACAGTGTTGTGACATGGACAGTGTTGTGACATGGACAGTGTTGTGACATGGACAGTGTTGTGACATGGACAGTGCTGTGACATGGACAGTGTTGTGACATGGACAGTGTTGTGACATGGACAGTGCTGTGACATGGACAGGTCTGTGACATGGACAGTGCTGTGACATGGACAGTGTCTGTGACATGGACAGTGTTGTGACATGGACAGTGTTGTGACATGGACAGTGTTGTGACATGGACAGTGCTGTGACATGGACAGTGTTGTGACATGGACAGTGTTGTGACATGGACAGTGCTGTGACATGGACAGTGCTGTGACATGGACAGTGTTGTGACATGGACAGTGCTGTGACATGGACAGTGTTGTGACATGGACAGTGTTGTGACATGGACAGTGCTGTGACATGGACAGGTCTGTGACATGGACAGTGCTGTGACATGGACAGGTCTGTGACATGGACAGTGTGTGACATGGACAGTGTTGTGACATGGACAGTACTGTGACATGGACAGTGTTGTGACATGGACAGTGCTGTGACATGGACAGTGTTGTGACATGGACAGTGTTGTGACATGGACAGTGCTGTGACATGGACAGTGCTGTGACATGGACAGTGCTGTGACATGGACAGTGCTGTGACATGGACAGTGCTGTGACATGGACAGTGCTGTGACATGGACAGTGCTGTGACATGGACAGTGCTGTGACATGGACAGTGCTGTGACATGGACAGTACTGTGACATGGACAGTGCTGTGACATGGACAGTGCTGTGACATGGACAGTGTTGTGACATGGACAGTGTTGTGACATGGACAGTGCTGTGACATGGACAGTGTTGTGACATGGACAGTGTTGTGACATGGACAGTGTTGTGACATGGACAGTGCTGTGACATGGACAGTGTTGTGACATGGACAGTACTGTGACATGGACAGTGCTGTGACATGGACAGTGCTGTGACATGGACAGTGTTGTGACATGGACAGTCTGTGACATGGACAGTGTTGTGACATGGACAGTGTTGTGACATGGACAGTGTTGTGACATGGACAGTACTGTGACATGGACAGTGCTGTGACATGGACAGTGCTGTGACATGGACAGTGTTGTGACATGGACAGTGCTGTGACATGGACAGTGTTGTGACATGGACAGTGCTGTGACATGGACAGTGTTGTGACATGGACAGTGTTGTGACATGGACAGTGTTGTGACATGGACAGTGCTGTGACATGGACAGTGTTGTGACATGGACAGTGTTGTGACATGGACAGTGTTGTGACATGGACAGTGCTGTGACATGGACAGTGCTGTGACATGGACAGTGTTGTGACATGGACAGTGCTGTGACATGGACAGTGCTGTGACATGGACAGTGCTGTGACATGGACAGTGCTGTGACATGGACAGTGCTGTGACATGGACAGTGCTGTGACATGGACAGTGTTGTGACATGGACAGTGCTGTGACATGGACAGTGTTGTGACATGGACAGTGCTGTGACATGGACAGTGCTGTGACATGGACAGTGTTGTGACATGGACAGTGCTGTGACATGGACAGTGTTGTGACATGGACAGTGTTGTGACATGGACAGTGTTGTGACATGGACAGTGTTGTGACATGGACAGTGTTGTGACATGGACAGTGCTGTGACATGGACAGTGCTGTGACATGGACAGTGTTGTGACATGGACAGTGCTGTGACATGGACAGTGTTGTGACATGGACAGTGGTGTGACATGGACAGGTCTGTGACATGGACAGTGTTGTGACATGGACAGTACTGTGACATGGACAGTGCTGTGACATGGACAGTGCTGTGACATGGACAGTACTGTGACATGGACAGTGCTGTGACATGGACAGTGCTGTGACATGGACAGTGTTGTGACATGGACAGTGTTGTGACATGGACAGTGTTGTGACATGGACAGTGTGTGACATGGACAGTGCTGTGACATGGACAGTGCTGTGACATGGACAGTGTTGTGACATGGACAGTGTTGTGACATGGACAGTGTTGTGACATGGACAGTGCTGTGACATGGACAGGACTGTGACATGGACAGTGCTGTGACATGGACAGTGTTGTGACATGGACAGTGCTGTGACATGGACAGTGTTGTGACATGGACAGTGCTGTGACATGGACAGTGCTGTGACATGGACAGTGTTGTGACATGGACAGTGCTGTGACATGGACAGGACTGTGACATGGACAGTGCTGTGACATGGACAGTGCTGTGACATGGACAGGGCTGTGACATGGACAGGACTGTGACATGGACAGTGCTGTGACATGGACAGTGCTGTGACATGGACAGTGCTGTGACATGGACAGAACAGTACCATGGACAGGCTGTGACATGGACAGGACTGTGACATGGACAGTGCTGTGACATGGACAGTGCTTTGACATGGACAGTGCTGTGACATGGACAGACTGTACATGGACAGTGCTGTGACATGGACAGTGCTGTGACATGGACAGTGCTGTGACATGGACAGTGCTGTGACAAGGACAGACTGTGACATGGACAGTGCTGTGACATGGACAGGTTGTGACATGGACAGGTCTGTGACATGGACAGTGTCTGTGACATGGACAGTGCTGTGACATGGACAGTGCTGTGACATGGACAGTGTTGTGACATGGACAGTGCTGTGACATGGACAGTGTTGTGACATGGACAGGTCTGTGACATGGACAGTGCTGTGACATGGACAGGTCTGTGACATGGACAGTGTTGTGACATGGACAGTGCTGTGACATGGACAGTGTTGTGACATGGACAGTACTGTGACATGGACAGGTCTGTGACATGGACAGTGCTGTGACATGGACAGGTCTGTGACATGGACAGTGTTGTGACATGGACAGTGCTGTGACATGGACAGCACTGTGACATGGACAGTGTTGTGACATGGACAGTGCTGTGACATGGACAGTACTGTGACATGGACAGGTCTGTGACATGGACAGGTCTGTGACATGGACAGTGTTGTGACATGGACAGTGTTGTGACATGGACAGTGCTGTGACATGGACAGGTTGTGACATGGACAGTGTTGTGACATGGACAGTGTTGTGACATGGACAGTGTTGTGACATGGACAGTGCTGTGACATGGACAGTGTTGTGACATGGACAGTGTTGTGACATGGACAGTGTTGTGACATGGACAGTGTTGTGACATGGACAGTGTGTGACATGGACAGTGCTGTGACATGGACAGGCTGTGACATGGACAGTGTTGTGACATGGACAGTGTTGTGACATGGACAGTGTTGTGACATGGACAGTGTTGTGACATGGACAGTGTTGTGACATGGACAGTGTTGTGACATGGACAGTGTTGTGACATGGACAGTGTTGTGACATGGACAGTGTTGTGACATGGACAGTGTTGTGACATGGACAGTGTTGTGACATGGACAGTGCTGTGACATGGACAGGTCTGTGACATGGACAGGTTGTGACATGGACAGTGTTGTGACATGGACAGTGTGTGACATGGACAGTGCTGTGACATGGACAGTGTTGTGACATGGACAGTGTTGTGACATGGACAGTGTTGTGACATGGACAGTGCTGTGACATGGACAGCACTGTGACATGGACAGTGTTGTGACATGGACAGTACTGTGACATGGACAGTACTGTGACATGGACAGGTTGTGACATGGACAGGTCTGTGACATGGACAGTGTTGTGACATGGACAGTGTTGTGACATGGACAGTGCTGTGACATGGACAGGTCTGTGACATGGACAGTGTTGTGACATGGACAGTGTTGTGACATGGACAGTGCTGTGACATGGACAGTGTTGTGACATGGACAGTGTTGTGACATGGACAGTGCTGTGACATGGACAGGTCTGTGACATGGACAGTGTTGTGACATGGACAGTGCTGTGACATGGACAGGTCTGTGACATGGACAGTGTTGTGACATGGACAGTGTGTGACATGGACAGTGCTGTGACATGGACAGTGTTGTGACATGGACAGGT
>WNGS01089824.1:0-15828 GCA_020271785.1 Procambarus virginalis
AAAATTTACATTCCCTCACTAGTTTAACAGAATATAAATTATTTCCTGAAATGTTCAATTCAATCATCAGTCAAATAATACACTCTATCAATAGTCGAACACAAAGTCAGATTTTCAAATGACATTATCACAAGAAACATTGGAAGAAATATCATCCAAACGTTACAACAATACAACATCAGGAAATCAATTTTAGAATCACTATTCTTCCCTTTTATTGAGGAAGATATTAGAACAAAATCAGGTTTTTTCATTGTTCCTACATTACCTTTATCATATAATCTTAAGAATAAATTAGAAATTGAAAATACCATAGTAAAACCTTTTAATACCTTTCTTATTAATCATAATAAAGCTTACATATATTGGCATAATAGTGAATCTTTTCACATAAATAAAATATTGCAAAATTGTGTATATGATAAAGGATATTATTCCAAAAATCCAATTGTTTTAATATTTCCATGGAATATTTCAGATAGTCTTGACGTTACTGATTTGAATGAAATACGAGATGTCCAGTTAAATAATCATATAGAATCAATACGAGTAAGATCACAAAATGAATCTAAACCAATTTACATGAATAGACTATGGATATCATGTACCCATGCAGTCAGTCAAGATTTATTTATACAGGGATTTTCAAAATACGATTTCCCAATGGAAGAAGATTCATTACCGCCATTTGTGGTAATGAAACTTGAACTTTAAGAAGGTAATAATGAAGTGGAATTTAAAATTGAGACTAGGAACATTGCATTTAAAAATATTAAATTGAATATTAAGGTAGAGGGGTCTGAAGATATGGATATGGTAGAAGAGGTGGAGGAAAAAGGAGAAACTGGAGTAGGAGTTACAGGAGGGAATGAACTTCGTCAATTATCGTTTTTGGAAAAATTATTTTCCCCTTTTATAGATAATGTAAAAACTTATAAAGATCTAGTTATTATTCCCAAACCACCATTTTCATATGATCCCAATAAGCCATTATATCATCATTCTCTTCTTTCCTTCCTTCAAAAATATAAACTATCCTCCTCCCTTTTTAATGATGGTAAATTATCATATTATTTAAGTAAACTTGAATCAAATTCAAATTCCTATCAAGAGTACGATACAAAAAATCCAATTATATTAATATCTCTGTGGAATATTAATAATTTCATACCCGACACTTATAAAAGTATAAACGAGGTAGGTGATACTAAATTAAAGAATCATATTGAAGCACTACAAATAAAAGAACAAAATGAAGGAAAGCAATTTTCCATGGAAAAATTGTGGCTGTCATGTCAACCTGTCCTCTTAAAAAGAACGTCGCATTTGGCCGTTTGCCAGTATGGCTGAATTTGGACGTAATTTTGAAAATGAAATAAATACGAAAATAAATTTAGGATTTTTTTTTTCAACAACAGTAAGTTAAGGGTCCTCTGATAGGTTAGGTGGGGCAGGAAATTCTCATAATGTTTCAAAACGTTATGAAAAACGTTAATTTAAAGTGTCCTCTCATAACCTCTGCGCGTACGCCGGACGACTCAAATAGAAAACGGAACAGAACGTCACTTTTGTGAGTCGATTTCATTTCAAATTACGTCCAAATTTGGCCATAGCGCGCATACGAGCCAAAAGTGACGTTCTTTTTAAGAGGACGGGTTGGTCATGTACCCATGCCAAACATCAAGATATATTTATTCATGGATTATATAGAGATGATTTTCCAATTACCAGAAATAATTTATATCTCCCATTTGTGGTAATGACACTTGAATTTCAGGACGGCAATAATGAGGTGGAATGTAAGCTGTTAGCTAAAAATATTAATGACCTAGTTCCATTTGATAGAATTAAATTTAATATCAATGTGGAAAGTGATTAGTAAGAAGAAGGAAAAGAGGACGAGGATAAGGAGGGAAAGGATGAGAAGTCAGGATTGTGTTGGGACCTTCAGTGAGTGGTCAACACTTGATTAGCGTAAAACAGCTAATATTAATGTAATGATATAAATTGTCGTTTCCCCAAATCTCAAAGTGCTGAATCTGTATTATATATATATATATATATATATATATATATATATATATATATATATATATATATATATATATATATATATATATATATATATATATATATATATATATAATGAGAAACCCAAAGAATTTTTTTTCTAAATATGAGCTTCAAAAAGGGAGGAAGATATGATGGATTTTTTCTAGTCAATAATTTAATAAAGTCTCAAGCAATTACAGCCCCTTCTATTCTACAATTTGCTGCTGCCAATTATGGTTTAGATGATTGTCTAGGTACTCGACAGCTTTTAGAAAAAAGACAAGGATTTGGTGGAAACAAATGTGTAGAAAAATTTAATCTAGGAAAATATATATACCAGTCTTATCAAGAGGTCAATGAATTGGTAATTAAATTCGGCATTGGTTTAAACTATTATTTTAACTTTAATAATAATATAATAATAATAATAATAATAAATAATAATAA
Organism: Procambarus virginalis; assembly: GCA_020271785.1. NCBI lineage: Eukaryota > Metazoa > Arthropoda > Malacostraca > Decapoda > Cambaridae > Procambarus > Procambarus virginalis. Next base: position 2,500 of record WNGS01089824.1, read on the forward strand.
TGATAATAATAATAAAGATAATAGGTGAATCAACAACAATCGATTGCCATATATGCTGAAACCAAGAAAGAATGGCTTATTGCAGCTCTTGGATGCCTTAGACAACGGGCAATTGTCGTCAGCCTTCCTACAAACTTGCCCCCAAAAACAATATTAATTCTCTTTTGGAAACAGAAATTCAAATTATTATTACCTCTTGTGGACCATTATTAGCTAAACTCCAAAGGAAATTTTACCTACTTGTCCTCAAATAGATTATGTCATTATCTTAGATGATCATATCAATAAAATAGGACCAACAGTTTCACTATATAAAAAGAGTGACAATTTTAACACCATTTCATATTATAGTTTAATATTTGCCGGCAAGGAAAATGAAGATATATGTAAGGATAACATTAAATATATTGATGAGAGTGATGTGGCATTTATCATGTATACCTGTGGTACTATTGACGAACCTAAAGGAGTGAAGTTAACTCATGGTAATATTTTCTCTGCGGTATCAGCATTTTGTATTCGTGCTGATTATCGACAATTGGGGAACTTATACTTAGCATATCTTCCATTGGCTCATGTCACAGAATTAATAATTGAATTATCTTGTATTGCTATGAATATTACAATTGCCTATTCCTCACCCTCTACATTAACTAACAAAAGTCCGCAGATCTTGGAAGGATGTCATGGGGATTTTATTGAAGCTCAACCTACTTGTGTTTTTTTTGTATCCTCTATGTTAAAATACATAATGAATGGAATTGCAAAAAAAAATTATTCAATTTGGGATCATAAAGCCTTGGAAAAAAATTCAACTGAAATGGATTGCTCATGTTTGCGATAAATTTATTTTACGGAAAATATGTGAGCAGTTTTTGGTCGTCGATTGATGACAGTTATCATTGGAGGCGATTTAATTTCAAAAGAGTCATACCAAAAGCTTCGAACGCTATTCAATTGTTCAGTAATAGTAGGGTATGGTACCACAGAAACTACGGCTTGTATTACTAGCAGCAACAAAAGTGATGATGTATTACATTGTGGTGATCCTAATTATAGAGTAAAACTATCATTAATTGATTGGATTGAAGGAGGTTTTAAAACTACAGATAAGCCGCATCCTAGAGGGGAAGTTGTAGTGAGTGGTCCTATGGTGGCCCGAGAATATTCAAGGATCACTGGAAAAGCAGATGATGGTGGAGACTTTTTTCTTTCCAAAAGAGGTATTTGGAGTTTTAAAACTGGTGATATTGGGGAGATCGACTGTGAATCCGGAATGTTACGCATAATTGATCGTAAAATAAATTTCCAGAGATTAAAGAATGGCGAATATGTTAGTTTAGGAGAGATCGAATCTCACCTAAAGACTCACCCTCTAATTGATAATGTATGTGTTTATGTTTATCCAAATTCTAATATAATCTTAGCTTTAATTGTGCCATTGCCTCATATGATTATAAAGATGAGTACTCATTTAAATATTCATTCGTCAGATGTAGGGTACTTTGTCGACATTCCTGTATAATTAAAACCATTTTAAACGAGATTAGGGCTTATGGTACCAAATATGGAATTTGCCATCTACCTTCAGCAGTATATCTCTGTCAATTTCCGTGGACTCCAGAATCTGGTTTGGTTTCCTTTACTTACAAAATTAGGCGGCATGTCATTTTCAAATATTATGAGGAAAAATTGAAAGCCATGTATGTGGCCCTTTTAAAGAAAAAATATAAGAGGATTTTTTAATGATTGATTATCCTCCTCCTCGTAATCTTAATACCAAGTGGAGGGTTGAATCCTTTTGAATATTATAATCACTTATAGTGTGTTGATCATCTAACTGTTTCCCGGAAAATATCAATCTCTGTTGATCTGGTGGTATACCTTCTTTATCTTTAATTTTGTTTTTTACACTTTGATAGATTCATTAGACTCCACATCTACTGTTATTGATTTCCCAGTTAAAGTTTTTACAAATATTTGCATTTTCNTATTGGGGAGATCGACTGTGAATCAGGAATGTTACGCATAATTGATCGTAAAATAAATTTCCAGAGATTAAAGAATGGCGAATATGTTAGTTTAGGAGAGATCGAATCTCACCTAAAGACTCACCCTCTAATTGATAATGTATGTGTTTATGTTTATCCAAATTCTAATATAATCTTAGCTTTAATTGTGCCATCGCCTCATATGATTATAAAGATGAGTACTCATTTAAATATTCATTCGTCAGATGTAAGAGTACTTTGTCGACATTCCTGTATAATTAAAACCATTTTAAACGAGATTAGGGCTTATGGTACCAAATATGGAATTTGCCATCTACCTTCAGCAGTATATCTCTGTCAATTTCCGTGGACTCCAGAATCTGGTTTGGTTTCCTTTACTTACAAAATTAGGCGGCATGTCATTTTCAAATATTATGAGGAAAAATTGAAAGCCATGTATGTGGCCCTTTTAAAAGAAAAAACATAAGAAGGATTTTTTAATGATTGATTATCCTCCTCCTCGTAATCTTAATACCAAGTGGAGGGTTGAATCCTTTTGAATATTATAATCACTTATAGTGTGTTGATCATCTAACTGTTTCCCGGAAAATATCAATCTCTGTTGATCTATTGGTATACCTTCTTTATCTTTAATTTTGTTTTTTACACTTTGAATAGATTCATTAGACTCCACATCTACTGTTATTGATTTCCCAGTTAGAGTTTTTACAAATATCTGCATTTTCGTAATTGTTTATTTTTATTTATATATATATATTTTTTTAATAAAATAATATATAATTTTATAATAATAAAAATATGGATGTTGATCATAACTCTTATGATTATAAAGGATATCTCAATAAATTAGAAGAGTTAAAAATGTATCAATTAAAGTTAACTTATTACTTATTTGATCAAACTAGAATATTATGTTATAATATTACTATTGAACTGGAAAATATGATTGAATATACCAAAAAATACAAATTATAACTAATAACATTTATGAACATAATCAATTTAGATTTCTTGTATATCTAATTAAACACAATAGGATTCCTGTTCAACTGGCATCGAGTGATGAAGAAGTATTTTCACATATTCAAATAAAAATAAACATGATAATCAAACATCTATAATTATGACTGAAAAATCTTATCATCATCTTATAGTTATGAAACATATTATTTTAAAATTATTTAAATTTGAAAAAGATCTTTATTATTATATATATATCTTGTATTCCAAATTATTATTTATTATAAGTGGAATGGAAAATTATATGAAAATATTTAATTTTTGTATTACAAATAAGTAATGTTGTTATCCCATCTACTTTTTAATATACTTTTCAATCCTTTTTTAGTAGTTTTTTTATTTTTGGGAATAAAATGAATAGTTTTTTTAGGGTTGCTTCTGCTATTAATTTTAAACGTACTGCTTTGGAATGTTTTACTCACTCTATTATTTAATAAAGTTTGATCTCTTTTGTTCTTTTTAGGTTGATTTGAACTCATTGGATTATTATTACTACTACTACTACTATACTATTACTACTACTACTACTACTACTACTAGTACTACTAGTACTACTATTTTGACGTATTTTTTTCATATTTATATTTCCACGATTTTTATTACCTGTTGTACTACTTTTTTTGCTTTTATTTATATTTCTATTTCTATTTTTACTACTTTTACTTCTACATCCACTTGTACTTCTACTTTTACTTTTACTTCTACTTTTACTTCTACTTTTACTTCTACTTCTACTTCTACTTTTATTACTTTTACTTCTACTCCTACTTCTACATCTACTTTACTTCTACTTTTATTTCTACTTCTATTTCTTTTGTTCTGAATATTATTGTTTTTCGTCAACATTATTTCTCTATTTTTTGTATAGAAATATTTATAATTAGTTAAAATATTCTTTAATATATCTGAAGGATTATCTTTGATTAATTTATATGGAAAAGATCTTATTAGGTTATGATTATTTTTATATTTATTAGGTAAGTAAGCTACCATTGCTGTTATTTTATTAGATATAATATCTGTTTTTTTATGTAAAGATATCACAAGTTCATAATGTAAATGAGTAAGATCTTTAGTTTCTATAATATGTATATTATTTGTATTTTTATGGTAGGGTTCAATGACTCTGTTAATTAATTTATTAATATGAATAGGACTGTAAAAAGGTGTGTATATGTCAAGTATTCCAGATTCAATTATTGGTTGGTCTTCATTATAAAAACAATTATGTATAAGATGATGAATAATACTGTTCTTTATTATATTAATGTCTTGAGTTTTTTGCATGAGAAGAGTATACCATAAATTTGTAAGAAGAGAAAAGTAAATTAATTTCGAATCAAAACGTTGTAGTAATTTGTAAGATTGAGGCGCCTTTTGTTTTAATATTTTAATAAACAGTTCCGGATCATATTTAATTGTATGATAATTAATTAAATTTGAAGCTGGTTTAGTAGTTAAACCAGCGATATAATATATTTGTTTGATGAAAATTTCAGAATTGTGCTCACTCCAAAATTGAACTGGATGATTACTACTGTTAACTTCATCTATATTTTTTGTTATTGAGTACATTATATAAATTAATCTATTGAGAGCTAACCTACAAGATGATTCCGATAAACCTGGATATAAATCATCAACATAAGTACTATTTTGGTTAAATGTCAAAGTTAACAAATTATTTTCTGAAGAATTATTATTAATGTGGTATATATATTTCAGTGATGCAGTCATTATGTTTATTATTTTTATTATAATAAAAGCACACATCAATAATATATAAACAAATTTTCCAATTATATATATATATATATAATATATATATATATATAGTCGTTATCTTGAGGTTATCTGAGATGATTTCGGGGCTTTTAGTGTCCCCGCGGCCGGTCCTCGACCAGGCCTCCACCCCAGGAAGCAGCCCGTGACAGCTGACTAACACCCAGGTACAACAGGCCATTTAGGGTTAAAGAAACTTGCCCATTGTTTCTGCCTCGTGAGGGATCGACCCAGCTACAGAATTATGAGTCCTGCGCGCTATCCACCAGCCTACGAAGCTACGAGGTCGTACCTACGAAGAACAATTAATCATGGAAACCTAGATTATTATTCTGAAATCAATTAATGCTAGTGAGAATCTCAGTAGTAGATCATGCCCTAAATATACCTTAATATAGTTATTTTATTTATGTATGTAGTTGGAAAAATATATTTATAGGAATGGTTGATTTCCTTCATTTTCTCAGAGCCTCTTGACACAAATTTTATAGAATAATTCTAGGGGGATAAAGTGGTCTAAATGTGGCAGGTGTTCTCTACCCTAGTCACCCCCGTCTGTGTGTGGGGTACGTGTGGCGGGTGTTCACCTGGTGTTGTGCTGGGGCACATAACAGTTTTAACACAAACAAGGCTGAATCTAGATATAAATAACAAAGTGTGTATGTATGCGTGTGGGTACCGGATGTCATTGAGCGACTGAGGGGTGTAGCTGTGTCTTGTGTGTGTGTGTGTGTGTGTGTGTGTGTGTGTGTGTGTGTGTGTGTGTGTGTGTGTGTGTGTGTGTGTGTGTGTGTGTGTGTGTGTGTGTGTGTGTTGTATAAAAGGAGGTGGGATCTGGGCAGTATCTCAGTTCTCATACTGCCTTTCTTTAGATATTACTGCAGTCAACTTTCAAAACTTATACTTACAACTATCGTGCTGTAGTATACTGCAAGGCGTAAGTATTTCCGTTTTGTTTTCTGTAATATATAAAAAGTGAATATGAGTAGATAATCCAATAATGTAAATTGTATATAACAACTATATTATGATGAGGCAGTAGATAACTACCTCTCATTCAATTTTTGATTGAGATTGTTTCTGTTTCTCATTGAATGGATTGATAATGATCTGTCTTTTATATACTCCCAAATTCGTGTTAGGGATGAGCTTAGGTAAATCAACTAACAATATTTCAATAAACAAGACTATTTCAATTATAATTATACAAGTATATTTTCCAGGTTGGAAAAAATGAACCAAATTGATATTAGTAATGGGGAAGCAGATGGCATTGAGAAATTGGGAAATGATGAAGAGAGGAAAGTAAATGAAGAAGTTGAAGATGAAAAGGGAGATGAAGAAGGGGGAGAAGATGATGATAAAAAGGTAACTGAAGATAAAAAGGTAACTGAAGAGGAAGATGAACAAATCAAATTTTTCATAAGTACTTTTGATGTTCCATTTCAAGGTGACGATAATTTCGAAAAATTTAAACAATTGAAAAGTGAGCTAGCTGGGATATTTTTTGAAACTCAATGTCAAGTTATATGCATAGACAACTATGAATTGACTAACAAAAAAATAACCGAATCCGAATTTAAAAATTTTATTAAATTTGACTATATAGATCGGATATATGATTATTTCATTGATTATGGTTGGTATTTCTCTATAACAGCAAGAATGAAGTATAATAATTATTGGGTATATGTTAACATATATTATGCTTATTTCCACAAATATTATATTATTGGGTTTACTGAGGATCCTCAAACATTTCTTAGATTTCTTGTAAATCATGTTTATCATCCAGCTAAACCCATTTCCCAAGGAATTTGGGAGGCTATGACAAAGGATAACTTAAATTTAGTGAAACCTCCATTATATATATATTGAGTTTTATCATGATGAGATGATAAAATGTAAAATAGGATTGAATGTTTTTCCATCATATATATTGTGTGTTATCATGATGAGATGAAGAAATGTAAAGTAAAATAGGATTGAATGTTTTTAACACAATATTACCAGATTTTCTATGGTGGATGTGAAGGTCCTAATTCCACATACATCAAGTTAATATCTTGTGATGACCATGAATTCATCATTAAAAGGGAAGATGCCTTTGCTTCAAATGTAATTCAAGCTATGATGTCAGGTTCAACAAAGTGTATTGAAAATGAAAAAAATGAAATCAAGTTTGAACTAATTCCGTAAGTATAGAACTGTTAGAACAAAGTGTAATATAAACTGTAATAATAATTAATTGTTATTATAATAAATAAATAATTATAATACTTTTAAAAATTTTATTTTATTTCTTCAGATCACATCTTCTTCAAAAAGTGTGTAAATATTTCACCTACAATAATCAAATCAAGAAAAAGGAGATTACTACTGATTCGGAATTTCCAATTGAAAACGATATTGCTGTAGATCTGCTTTTAGTTGCTGATTATCTTGATTGTTAATAATTACATCAATAACCATATATTTTTTACTAACGTTGAAAGATGAAAATATAAAAACAAACTTTAATGTTATATTATTTTTAGTCTATTTTGTGGCTTGAAAATGATACCAATATTATTATTATTATTATTATTATTAATGATCCCAGTAATTCCAATTTATCAGGAGTATAATTGTAATGAAGTTATAGAATTGAAAAATTCAATTAAATACTGGTTTGATAGAGGTGATGAAAAAATTAAATATAAACATGAAGAACTTTCCAATATATATGATTTACTATCACAACAAGAATGGTTAGAGTTCCAGTTAAACTTTAAAGACACTCTACAGTTATATCTTTTAATAGGACGAAATTCATCTATTATACTTCCAAACCAATTAAACATAACCAACTTAGGGCAAATTTTAATAGAATGCCGTTATTATAATAATGAAAATGTACAAAGTTATCATGAAAATGTAAAAAATTTATCTTTTATTAAAGATACATATATGAGTATGATTCCTGTTAAATATATGAAATTTTCTTTATTGTGGGATTATAATAATATAATACTATGTTGGAATCACTTGTCTATAGGAGGTATCAATAACGAAACTCAAGTGTGTAATAATTTGCAAGATAATTTGAATGTCATAATGTGTTGGTTATATGAAAAATATAACATTAAAATCATTGATAATAGGTTAAATATAAATAACAGTAAATATGTTACAAATGGGACCATTTATATAGGTATTACACACACCAAAAAAACGAGACCATTGTTTGTTAAAATATTTTTCATTATATTAACAATTGTTTTCACAATTTTCAATATTATCATCATTTTACATGGTGGTTTTAAATTGGTATGTTTTTTTTGTAATATCCTCTAATCCCAAATTATTACCAATAATAAAATTATTATTAGTCTCCTATGATATAATAAAAAGCTACTCAGTCATCAACAAAAATAGTTTTAATTTGGACTGACATTAATTATTGTGAGTAGGGCTTTTGATATACTATGTTAATAATCTCAATTATTGGGGGAATTGGAGACCATGTCCTGGACTATATAGAGAGAAGGGAGAGAGAGAGAGAGAGAGAGAGAGAGAGAGAGAGAGAGAGAGAGAGAGAAACTATAGTCATATCTTTGTGGAAGAAAGAAGGAAATCCATTTGGAAAGTCACATGACTTTCAACTCTAGGAGGAAAAGCTCTGTGTTGAAGTTTATCACTGTGGAGTGACATTTGAAGGCAGGAGGGTCCCCCCTTTTATAATATTACCGAACTATTCACTGAAGCTATTTTGCTTGGAGTCGGATACCACCTTAACGGTTCCATCTAATAAAGAACCTCGTTGCGCCACGAAAGTGACCGTAACAGTAATGAATATACCAACGTGATTATCTCATCTCTATTTTTGTTTGTTCTGTGCAATGAATCTTTTAATTTTATTTATTAATGATGTTACATTAACCTACTTATAAATACAATGTACTTTCTATATATTTATATAATAAATAAATAAATCAGCAAATAAATAAACTTTCATATTATTTATCTCTATTCTTAGTGTTGTATTCCTTCCTATATGTTATGAACCTCATAAATTCTCATTAAATCATTAAAACTCTCATGAAACTCTCATTAAATCATTAAAGCTGTTAATAAGCTCAGTGAGTAAATATTGTTTTATTATTACATTAATTGTATGTTGAACAATATATTCCTCCTCTTCCTCTCCATCCCCATCATCATCATCAATCTCTTCCACTACCTCCTCCACCTCTTGATCCGTTGATCTTCCAACGCCTGATCCACTTCATCCTCCACCTCCACCCCAACTCCCTCCAGTTCCTCCAAACCTCCCTCCTCCATCTCATCCGACACTGATATCTCCTCTTTTCAATAATAATGTCATTTATTTTAATATGATAATTTCTGTACTGATTGTTCCAATATATTTATTTTCTCTTTGTTGTGAAAAGCTATCACTTAGTTATTTGATAATCAGGGAAAAGTTGTAATGAAATTTTGCATGTCTTGGTAATGATATAATATTTTTATTTCTTTAATCATTGTAAATTCTTGTAATACTCACAATGCATATGCCATGCAGTGGATAATGATATATGTTTTTTTTCTGACCAATTTTTATCTTTTTCAAAATATGTAATAAGATGCTTATGATATTCTCATCATATTTAATTTAATCATTAATACAAATGTACATATCAATAGTTTTAATAGTTTTTTTATTTGCTTTTAATGTTTTTTTTGATAATTTATACAATTATTAATAATATACTCCCTTAATAAACTTTGTTTTAAACTTTGGGTAATATCTCTTACCCATCTAAAAGAAACAACATTAAATAAACAACCTCGTTGATAAAAATTATCATTTTGGTTTTTTCAATTTAAAAGGGAATGAGCTCTAGAATAACTGAAAGTAAAAGCCCTGATCGTCTTCATATCGAACATATAAATACGGTCATACGGTCACGAAAGTGACCGTAACAGTAATGAATATACCCATGATATCTCTCTCTATTTTTTGTTTGTTCTGTGCAATGAATCTTTTATTTTATTTATTAATGATGTTCATTAACCTACTTATAAATACATGTACTTTCTATATATTATATAATAAATAAATAAATCAGCAAATAAATAAACTTTCATATATTTATCTCTATTCTTAGTGTTGTATTCCTTCCTATGTTATGAACCTCATAAATTCTCATTAAATCATTAAACTCTCATTAAACTCTCATTAAATCATTAAAGCTGAGTTAAATAAGCTCAGTGAGTAAATATTGTTTATTATTACATTAATTGTATGTTGAACAAATATATTCCTCCTCTTCCTCTCCATCACCATCATCATCATCAATCTCTTCCACTACCTCCTCCACCTCTTGATCCGCTTGATCTTCCAACGCCTGATCCACTTCATCCTCCACCTCCACCCCAACTCCCTCCAGTTCCTCCAAACTCCCTCCTCCATCCCATCCGACACCTGATATCTCCTCTTTTCATAATAATGTCATTTATTTTATATATGATAATTTCTGTACTGATTGTTCCAAATATATTTATTTTCTCTTTGTTGTGGAAGGTAGCGATCACTTTAGTTATTTGATAATCAGGGAAATTTGTAAATGAAATTTTGCATGTCTTGGTAATGATATAATATTTTTAATTTCTTTAATCATTGTAAATTCTTGTAATAACTCACAATGCATATGCCATGCAGTGGATAATGATATATGTTTTTTTCTGACCAATTTTTTTCTTTTTTCAAAATATTAATAAGATGCTTAATGATATTCTCATCATATTTAATTNACACCACCACAACCACCACCACTACCACAATCATCAGAAATGTATTCCCATTCCAGTGTTGAAGTTCAATATGAAATTTCCTATTTAGGAAAAATCACAAAATATAAAAACCTGGAAAATTTTACGAAATATTGATGGACATACAACAGAGGTACCCTGGGGAATATCCTTCTTATATATTGCACATGAATATGGTGGGTTACCTCGAGACTTATTTATGAAATATGTTAATGAATTTTGCAATAGTAGTTAAACATTAAAGCTCACTAGTTAAATCATTAAAGCTGAGTTAAATAAGCTCAGTGAGTAAATATTGTTTATTATTACATTAATTGTATGTTGAACAAATATATTCCTCCTCTTCCTCTCCATCACCATCATCATCATCAATCTCTTCCACTACCTCCTCCACCTCTTGATCCGCTTGATCTTCCAACGCCTGATCCACTTCATCCTCCACCTCCACCCCAACTCCCTCCATTCCTCCAAACCTCCCTCCTCCATTTCATCCGACACCTGATATCTCCTCTTTTCAATAATAATGCCATTTATTTTAATATGATAATTTCTGTACTGATTGTTCCAAATATATTTATTTTCTCTTTGTTGTGGAAGGTAAGCTATCACTTTAGTTATTTGATAATCAGGGAAAAGTTGTAAATGAAATTTTGCATGTCTTGGTAATGATATAATATTTTAATTTCTTTAATCATTGTAAATTCTTGTAATAACTCACAATGCATATGCCATGCAGTGGATAATGATATATGTTTTTTTTCTGACCAATTTTTATCTTTTTCAAAATATGTAATAAGATGCTCAATGATATTCTCATCATATTTAATTAAATCATTAATACAAATGTACATATCAATAGTTTTAATAGTTTTTTATTTGCTTTTAATGTTTTTTGATAATTTATACAATTATTAATAATATACTCCCTTAATAAACTTTGTTTTAAACTTTGGGTAATATCTCTTACCCCATCTAAAAGAAACAACATTAAATAAACAACCTCGTTGATAAAAATTATCATTTTGTTTTTTTTCAAATTTAAAAGGGGAATGAGCTCTAGAATAATCTGAAAGTGAAAAGCCCTGATCGTCTTCATATACAATATTTTGATTATGAATTTGAGTGAAAAATCTTTCATACCAGACAAATTTATTATCAGCTGTTAGTCCTGACATGTCATAAATCTTATGATATATTAATTGTCTTCTGCTAAGATTGTTTGGATAAGTAAAAGTGATATGAGAATCATCGATATTATTATTATTATATAATTTATCAGCTATAAATAATTGTCTTATTAGATTAAATCTCAGGGGAAAAGAATATAATCCAGGAGTTTTTTTAGTGTTAAACTTGTCATTATTTATATGTTCGATTTGTATGTTAATTGAAAGTTTATCATTTTTATTCATCTTTTTTTATATAAAACATATATAAAAAAACATATACACACATACACACACACACACACATACACACACACACACACACACACACACACACACACACACACACACACACACACACACACACACACACACACACACACACACACACACACACACAGATGGTCAGGGAAATGGCTACTGGAGTTTAACACCAGTAAATGTAAAGTTATGGAAATGGGATCAGGTGATAGGAGATGTTATGAACAATAGTGGGCTTGCTATGGGGAACTGGTACTATTAAGGGGTAAGGGTAAGACTAGAGGTATCAAGATATGGGAGAACAAAAGGCCCGGCCCCCAAAGTAAAATATCCACAATAATAATTGCTTGCTACTAAACCTGGTTAGTCTAGGAAATGATTATTGTACTCCCACACAGGAATAAGGGATACTCTGTTCAACCTTACTTATTTATAACCCCTTAACACCCCCCATACACAATCTCACCAATAACAATTTAATACTAACTTTACCACACAATCTTACGTTAAAAGCCTTGGTCCACATAAACAGGATACAAGGTTTACACTGGAAGCAAGCTAGGGTAAAGTTCTACTATAACATACTGGGGTCAGCTTAGGGTAGGGGCCACGTGGTACACTGGAACCCCTTTAGCATAGCAGGTAATATAAAAACTTGTAAATACCCTTACTACACCCCAGGTATACTACTCTACACATAGAACGATAGGTATGCCACAATATAACCACAAAAATAGCAAAGAAAACTTATCCAGACGAAGATACAGAAGAAATAAATAAGAGGAGGGAGAGGCACTTCCTTCCACCACAACCAGTCAGCCGAGAAGAGCGTCTCCCGTCTCTCTCTCCGAAAGCTATGCTGCCAGCAGACTGTTCAACTAATCATACTGGTGCCCGATACTAAATTTACTCAGGTTTACTTACACATGATTAGACAGTATTAGTAAACATAGTTGATGCCTATTTTATTATTTAATAAACAACCCCAAGCTCAATCTTTAAATACTCTTTGAGAAACAAGAATAGTCTTACGACTGGCAGGGAAGATACAACAAATGTCACTCGCAATGCGTTTTACTCTATGGTAGCTCAATAAGCTCACATTTTGACCTCTGGTTTCCCTCTAAAGAACCCAGAGTCGTAACACTCCTCCCCCCTTCAGAGAAAAAAAAATGTGACTACTAGAATAGTAGTCATATTTTTTTGTAAGAGTATACCGAATAAAATGGACATCCATGACATAATAGAAAATCAACCAAACAACAATTTGTCAA
>WNGS01089832.1:0-17800 GCA_020271785.1 Procambarus virginalis
ATCTCATTCTCCCTGACGGCGTGGGGGGGGGGTTGATCTCATCCTTCCTTGACGGCGTGGGGGGGGGGGTGATCCTCCATTCTCCCTATGACGGCGTGGGCGTGGGGTGATACTCATCCTCCCTTGACGGCGTGGGGGGGGGTTGGATACTCACCTCCCTTGACGGCGTGGGGGGGGGGTGACGAGGAAGAGGGGGGGGGTGGGGGGGGGTGATACTCATCCTCCCTTGACGGCGTGGGGGGGTGATACTCATCCTCCGTTGACGGCGGTGGGGGGGGTGATACATCTTCTCCCTTGACGGCGCCTGGGGGGGGTGATACTCATCCTCCTTGACGGGGTGAGGTGGGGTGGGTGATAACACATCCTCCCTTGACGGCGTGTTGGGGGGGGGTGATACTCATCCTCCCTTGACGGCGTGTGGGGGGGTGATACTCATCTCCCTACGGCGGCGTGGGGGGGTGATACTCATCCTCCTTGACGGTGTTGTGTGTGTGGGGGGTGATACTCATCCTCCTTTGATGGCGTGGGGTGGGTGATACTCACCCTCCCTTGACGGCGTGGGGGGTGGGTGATACTCATCCTCCTTGACGGACGGCTGTGGGGGGGGTGATACCATCCTCCCTTGACGGCGTGTGGGGGGTGATACTCATCCTCCCTGACGGCCGTGTGGGGTGGGGGGTGATACTCATCCTCCTTTGATGGCGTGGGGGGTGATACTCCCCCTTCCACCATGATGGCGCAGCATGTACAGTGCCTCCCACCCCATAGTGCAACATCACCCCCCCCCCCAGCCTAGCTGGTGCACCTTGCAGAGTATCAGAAAAACTCTGATGTGATGTAAATACATTCATATATGCATGTATCAGAGCAAGCATCTATGTATATTCACAGGTGCAATTACTTGTGAAAAAAATATTCTAAAAAAAAACAGCATACGCACAGGTCTCGCAGCTGAGTGGACAGCGCTCTGGTGACGTAGTCTTAAGGGTCAGCGTAGTCTTAATTCGATTCACGGTCGAGAGAGAAACAAATGAGCACAGTTTCGTTCAAGCTGATGCCACTGTTCACATAGCAGTAAAAATAGATACCTAGGAGTTAGACAGCTATACTGGCTGCATCCTGGGGATGTGTGCGCGCGCGCGCAAGATAGAAATTTGTAGTAGATATGATAGATGAAAAATAGCTCAGGAGTCAGTACATTAGACAGCCGACGGTTAGAAAGGCGGGGTCCAAGAGCTAAACAGGTCGATCCTGCCAGCACACCAGTAAATAGAGGCACAGTGGCAGCCAAGAGGGCAATCCACCCCGCTTTCACAACTTACTGTATTTCTCTGAGACAACTTCACCTCTCCTTTCTCATCCTCCTACACTACCCCCTTGCCACCATCCCCCCCCAAAAAAAAGGGGTACCTTACCTTGTTACCTTGAGGTGCTTCCGGGCTTAGCGTCCCCGCGGCCCGGTCGTTCGACCAGGCCTCCTGGTTGCTGGACTGATCAACCAGGCTGTTTGACGCGGCATTGGCCGATATAATACAAAAGAGTAATAAAGTCATATTATTAATGCAACCATAACAATAGACATTAATAAAAAAAAAGGCACTAGCCATTGAAAAACGGCCAATCTGACCCAGTTCCATAAATTACTAACTTATATTCTATTCTTTAACGCTCACAATGAGCGTTTCAAAGTAATAAAACACTGATGAAAAATTCAAACTGCCTTGTTTGAACGTGCACACAAGACGGGCCCACTACCTCACCGGCATGCAATGTTGAGTGTACCAATACGCGTATTTAGTTTTGGCTATACCTGGATGTCAAGTTACAGCCCCGCTCCTGTGCCAGGTAAGTCCACTACGGGCTTCACCATAGCCCGTTCTACTTTGAACGTTTTGTTCCCAGTAGCTGAATCTTCAACAACAATCAATCTGGATTGGGAGGAGGAACATCACTCCCCACTACCAGAATACACAGTGGGAACACACTAGCAGGGAGTGTACCCACTGAAGGGGACCCACTGAAGCAGGCGTGAGCATGTCACCACCTACAAGCACCCCCCCCCCCCCCACACTTACTGAGGTGTTTATTTATACGCAAAAAGAGCAGATATATCCAGTCCTTCCCCTCACACCAGCCTGACATCCAGAGTCCAAGCATGGACCACGTTTATCTTCAGCACGAGAATATATTGAAGCCGTACGATGGGGTGGAGTGCGCACTCCCGTACCCCGCGTCCACACAATACACGTACACACACACCACACACACACACACACACCACAACACGTACACACACGTACACACACACACTACCAACTTGATGCGCGTGTGTAATCACTCTCTAGGGATGATACTGCCTACCTTCCCCCCGCAACACCTTGCATGACGGGTGCCGACAGTGGCAACCCAACACACAAACTGTTCTAATACCTGGAGGGAAATGACCAAATGGCAGAGAATGTGCAGAGGAGACCAAGTTGGTCCCGGCGTCATGACCCACCACCCACCACCACCACCTGTATCATCACATTATCATCAGCTCCCGATATATAATCTCCGGACTAATTCACTCCAAACATGTATTTCTCACCACACGTGGATGTCCAATATGCAAATTTTTGCTGCCATTGTACTTAAAATCCATAAAAATTTGAAAATGACATTTCAGGCCAAACTCCAAGTTACAAAATTATAACCGACAATGTGATACGAAATTTTTTAATTAAGGATCATGATGAGACATTGGCGGGCGAATTAGCATTCCGGCGGTGGAACCTGCAAGCACCAGGGGAACACTTGCCGGGGGGAACCTGCAAGCACCAGGGAAACACTGCCGGTGGAACCTGCAAGCACCAGGGGAAACACTGCCGGGGGGACCTGCAAGCACCAGGGGAAACACTGCCGGGGGAACCTGGAAGCACCAGGGGAAATACTGCCGGGGGGACCTGCAAGCACCAGGGAAACACTGCCGGGGGAACCTGGAAGCACCAGGGGAAATACTGCCGGGGGAACCTGGAAGCACCAGGGGAAACACTGCTGGGGGGGACCTGCAAGCACCAGGGGAAATACTGCCGGGGGAACCTGGAAGCACCAGGGGAAATACTGCCGGGGGGACCTGCAAGCACCAGGGAAACACTGCCGGGGAGGACCTGCAAGCACCAGGGAAACACTGCTGGGGGGACCTGCAAGCACCAGGGGAAACACTGCTGGGGGGGACCTGCAAGCACCAGGGGAAACACTGCTGGGGGGGACCTGCAAGCACCAGGGGAAACACTGCCGGGGGAACCTGCAAGCACCGGGGAAACCTGCCGGGGGGGACCTGCAAGCACCAGGGGAAACACTGCTGGGGGGGACCTGCAAGCACCAGGGGAAATACTGCCGGGGGAACCTGGAAGCACCAGGGGAAACACTGCCGGGGGAACCTGCAAGCACCATGGGAAACCCTGCCGGGGGGACCTGCAAGCACCAGGGAAACACTGCGGGGGGACCTGCAAGCACCAGGGGAAACACTGCTGGGGGGGACCTGCAAGCACCAGGGGAAATACTGCCGGGGGGACCTGCAAGCACCAGGGGAAACACTGCCGGGGGGGACCTGGAAGCACCAGGGGAAACACTGCTGGGGGGGACCTGCAAGCACCAGGGGCAACACTGCCGGGGGGGACCTGGAAGCACCAGGGGAAACACTGCCGGGGGGGGACCTGGAAGCACCAGGGGAAACACTGCCGGGGGAACCTGGAAGCACCAGGGGAAACACTGCGGGGGGAACCTGCAAGCACCAGGGGAAACACTGCTGGGGGGGACCTGCAAGCACCAGGGAAACACTGCCGGGGGGGACCTGCAAGCACCAGGGGAAATACTGCCGGGGGGACCTGCAAGCACCAGGGGAAACACTGCCGGGGGGTACCTGGAAGCACCAGGGGAAACACTGCCGGGGGGGACCTGCAAGCACCAGGGAAACACTGCCGGGGGGACCTGGAAGCACCAGGGGAAACACTGCTGGGGGGGACCTGCAAGCACCAGGGAAACACTGCCGGGGGGGGACCTGCAAGCACCAGGGAAACACTGCCGGGGGGAAACCTGCAGCACCAGGGGGAATACTAAAAAGAAATTAAAACCCGCGAGAGAAATTGAGGGAATTTTACATTCTCTTCTCTAATTTTAGAAAACAATTATAACTTGCAAAGGAGGGAGGCAGGTGGTGATAAAGGGCGGGAGGCAGGGAAGACGAAAGGAGAGAAGAGGGGGGACAAGGAGGGAAGAAGGTGAACAAGACAAGGAAGGAAGACAAAACGAGGATGTAAGAAGGCATGACGATTGTGAGCAAAGATAAAGAGTGGAAGATATGGATTACAGAGACGGAGGTGGGAATAGTCGACTCATTAATGATTCCACTGTAGTTGTAACAACACTATGGCGCATTTAAACTCATTATATTATATATATATTATATATATATATATATATATATATATATTATATATATATATTATATATATATATATATAATATATATATTATATATATATTATATATAACCTCCCCACATAACTAGTCAGTCAACAATCATCTAACAAGCAAACACAAGGGTCACAACCACTTACCACCACCAAGACCCAGAAGCCTCAACTACCAAATTCCTCTGCTCCCCTTCCCTGTAACCACTCCTTTGGCGTCGGTAATTGGGGGAAGCTGTGATTGGATTCCGGCAACCCCCTTACAGTGCTACCAACACCACCCAGTCACCATACCTAACTTTACAGTGCTACCAGTCCCACTACAGCGCTACCAACCCCTACTACAGGCTACCAACCCCCACTACAGTGCTACCAACACACCACCCAGTCCACATACCTAACTTTACAGTGCTACCAGCCCCCACTACAGCGCTACCAACCCCACTACAGCGCTACCAACCCCCACTACAGTGCTACCACACCACCACCCAGTCACACCATACCTAACTTACAGTGCTACCAGTCCCCACTACAGCGCTACCAACCCCCACTACAGCGCTACCAACCCCCACCCAACAGAACAGAGGGCTACCAACCCCCACCCAACAGAACACAGAGCTACCAACCCCCACTACAGTGCTACCAGCCCCCACTACAGCGCTACCAACCCCACTACAGCGCTACCAACCCCACTACAGCGCTACCAACCCCCACTACAGCGCTACCAACCCCACTACAGCGCTACCAACCCCACCAAGTCACGTGTGCGTAATAGAAAAAAATACCGTCCCTCAAGAATCCTTCGCCATAAAATCTTAAATTTCATGCAAATCAAAATAAATAATAATTAAGACACACTGCACCTTATATATATTATAAACGGAAGGGAATGACTGAAAAAGAGGACGTGAGAGGGTGGTATCCCTGGCCCAAAGAAACCGCCCGATCGTTCACTGGAAAACCGAATTCTGATCGTCTCAAATTAATCTGGTGAGGGAGGGCGGATGGGAGGGGGGGGGGGGAAGGGGTGCAGGAGAGGGGGGTGCCTAAGAAGGATTATTGAATGGGGAGGAGGAGGAGGTAGGAAAGATGAGGTGGGAGGGAGGGAGAAGGAAGGATTTTGGGCAGATCGTTCAAGAAGCCTTGGTGAATGGGGCCCAGATACCTGGGGTTGGATTATGGAATGGAAAGGAAGAGATTGGATGGGAGGGTAGAGGTGCAGATCACTCCTGGCAAGAACAGGAACCAGGCAGGAATAGGAGCCGGCAAGGTCACTATCCAGGCTATTGGATGCCGTTGCTCACAGCCTGGTTGATCATGCATTCTTTGGAGGTGGTTATCGCCTTGTCTCCTGAACACCGGGAGAGGACAGCCAGTTTATGACTGTTTAGAGGGAGAGTACTCGCCTAGTTGTGCGTGCGGGGGTTAAGCTTCGGCTCTTTGTTCCCGCCTCTCAATGTCTATCAACTGATGTACAGGCTCCTGAGCCTATTGGGCTCTATCATATCTGCATTTGAAACTATACATGGAATCTACCTCCATCACATCATTGTCTAATTCCACTTATTAACTACTCTAACACTGAAAACATTTAAGTGTTATGACAATCAGAAAACTAGATTTATTGAACCCTGTTGTGTACAAATTACGAATGACGGGTTCGATTTTTAGGCGCACTCTGGCTAAAAATCGACGTAATTTCAAATGAAATCGGCTCACGAAAGTGACGTACTGTCCCGTTTTCTGTTTTGGTCGTCTGGCTTAGGCTGTTAGTTAAGAACTTTTCAAGTAACGTTTTTTCCATGACGTTTTGAAACCATAGGATAACTTCCTGCCCTCCTAACCTACCAGAGGACCCTTAACTTGCCGTTTAAAAAAAAAATCAAAATAAAAATTTGATTGGAAAATAAATTCCATTTTGATTCCGTCAATATTTGGCTGTACCGCATACGAGTGAAAAGCGAAGTAATTTGTAAGAAACGGGTTGAAGTAGCCTGACTACTCAATCCTTTTGGAAGCTGATCAGAATTACATATCACCTTTGTAAATGCACATTAATGACACTTCGAACACTATGTAGGGTATACGTAAATCTGTGTATCTATGTAATTTACGTATGGAGGTTAGCTTAGCATTTTAAAAGTATCGAATCACTTTCTGTGGTTGATTGTTCAATAAATCCCTGAACTATATGTTTAACAGATCTCTAACCCTTGTCCATGGAGGACGGAAGAAGATGTATATATGCTGATTAGATTGTTAATGTGTGGCCACGTCTGTGGTAGAAAAAAAAAATCCTTTTGAGATGTATTTTATCTCGATAAATTAACTTGAACTTGTACGATCAGACCATACTCCGCCTACATACAGTAACGCGAACGGGAAGAAGATGATAAACAGAGCTCGAAAAGGATAAACAAGAGCCAGAGCAGAAAAAAAACCAAAGGGAGTGTTATCGAATAAAAACACCAGAAAAGTGTTTACCCGGTACTGGACCGGAGAGGCAGTATCGAGGAGGGGGGGGGGTAAAGGGGAGAGGGGGAACAAACAGTGTCTGAGAGGCAGGAGGGCACTGGCGCGAGGCGAGAATGTATCTGAATTGTAGAACTGAATGTCTCTTTCTCTCCTCTCTTCATCTCTCTCTCTCTCCATCTCTCTCTCTCTCATCCATCTCTCTCTCTCTCTCTCTCCATCTCTCTCTCTCTCTCCATCTCTCTCTCTCTCCATCTCTCTCTCTCTCCATCTCTCCTCTCTCTCCATCTCTCTCTCTCTCTCTCCTCTCTCTCCTCTCTCTATCTCTCTCTCTCTCTCTATCCCACCAGTGACGAATGAATTTTTACACGAATGAAAGAAAAAGTAATAAAAAGAGAGCGCGAGTGAAAGAGAGAGAGGGAGACGACAGCCTGTAGTCAACCCCTTCAGTCACCAGATGATATCGACAACATTGCTGCCAGAGCGGGCGTTGGGGGGTCCCTGGCGTAGCTGGTAATGAGCTCGGGGAAGACTCACGGTGCTGGCAACACTAATTCCACTTCATTACACAAGGGGGACCTGGGTGGCTTAATCCTTATCAATCAGGAGATACCACCATTTGGTCACCATTTGGTCGGGAGCATCTCCCGTCACGCAGGGTGCCGTTCCACCTCCACAGGAATCTCCAGAATCATCTCTCGATACTGTTAATGGCTCATAAGGGCCACCAATTACGGGCTAATCATGCCCGTGTCACCTCTTGGGTGGCTTAATCTTTATCAATCAATCATCAAGGGGGACCAAGTTCCTACATGAACCGCTGTGTTCCAGCTAAGAGTCGCCAGCTCCTCTACTATTTTACCACCAATAATATCAGCCCGTCTTCAAACAAAGGACCGTCGGGTTTACCCAAAGAACTACTCAAATACTGACTATTTAAAAGCAACCTACGTCAGAACTCTACTTAACGGAGAGACATCTCCCGTCACGCAAGGTGCAAGTCGCACCTCCACAGATCATCTATTGGTACTAGTAATGGCTCAAAAGGGCCACCACTTACGGGTTATTCATGCCCGAGCCACCATTTTGTGTGGCTTAATCTTCATCATCAATCAATCGAAACTCTACTTGTACCCTGGGGGTGGTGCTGCCCGTCTTCAGGGTATGTTTCATACCCAAGCTGTGGCTAGTTGTCCAAAGTGGCATTCTTAAATTTCCAGCCCTGTCTCATGAAATAAAATAGGAATTTTGTCAAATATATATCAAATATTAATATGTCACAATTGTGTGTGTTGTTAGGTGTCAGGTTAGGTTAGGAAGTGTGTTTGGGTTCTGCTGGGGAATTATTTACGTTAGCCAACACAAGGGAGAAGTTGTGTGTTTAATACACAAACTGAGCAAAGAGCTGTAGGAGAAAGGGGATGTATGCACCGAGAAGTGTAGCCCAAGTGTAGTCTTTCATCGTTGTATACATATATCGAGTTATAATGTGTTGTAGCCAGTAATATTTATTAGTTATTAAATAATATATACATATATTATTAATCGAGTTTATTATATTAGTTCGTAGATATGATGATCAGTGTATGTACGGATACGAGGATAGCATGACGTGATGTTAGTGATAAAGATTCAAAGGTACCAAGAGGTGGCACGGGCATGAATAGGCCCGAAACGCGTGAGGGATCGGTGCCCGATCCCTTGTACCCGCGTGCGAGATATGAAAGCCCAACACTACAAGCGAAGCCAGCCCATCGGCTCGGGCCAGCCCAAGTGGATGGCATGAATGTACATATTCAATTTACTAATAATTCCTGCTCTTAGGGACATTGACGCCTGTACCGTACTCCAAAATTGTATGGAGCCCACGCCACACCGAGACCTTGCCTGTGGGATGCACCTGCCTCACCGACAAACACTTGCCTAACTCCAAGGTACCTACTTGTCACTGTAAAGTGTTTTAAATGCACAGAATACGGAAGTTGGCCTGGTTTAAGGAGGTATTTGACCAGTGTTCAGGAGCGGGGCAGGTTGATATTAGCACGATGTTTATGATGTAGATAAACACACAAGGATAAAAATGTTATATTTCCAATGTTTTAATTATTAAAGGTTATAATTCAGACAAATAGATAGTACATGTTGGTTATTTTCCTCAATAACAACAATTAATTATTTAACTTTTCGGAACCAATGTACCAACATATTTTTCTAGTCAATAAATATAGTTTATAAAAAGTCTTTGTACAAAGTAATTTCCCAAGCCATGATTACATAGAATACACCCCGGTGCGAATGGTTGGGCTTTTAAAGTAAGTTTTATTAATGATTTTATTAATGGCATAACATTTTTTTGTGGCTAGGGGATGGTTGAAAGCGAACCGACAGTAGAGGGTAGTGGGTTGGACGTAGTATGAAAGGAACGCCAATGCTCTCGATGCAAACCTGTTCCACTCACACCCACCGGTACTCAGAGGCAGTACACCATCAACCAAACTGTACTCCCATGATTCCGAGGATCAACGTCCCACCGTGGCCCGGTCTCTGACCAGGCCTCTCCTCTCTTAGTTGGTGGTCTGGTCAAGCAGGCTGTTCGAGCGCGACCTGATTGGAAAACGCCCTCACAGACAAACTTTTGCGCGCACCCACACGTCACACGGACGTCCACCCACGAATCGGGCGACCAGTCAACCCACGCAACCGCACCCGCAACGCCAACCCAACATCCAACCACACACATTCAACACAAGATCCACCCAACCACCACCACAACACACCCTCTCACCCCGCAACCGTCCCCACGCAACACCACCACCGCTAACCACCACAACCGTCCCCCAACCCATCACACCCACGCCAAAACCGTCCACCCACGCAACCTCCAACCACACCACACCAGTCACACCCACACACACCCATGTCCACCACCAGCAACCATCCCGCAACCATCCACCCACACAACCTATCCACTCCACGACCCATCCACCCACACAACCATCCACCCACATCTAAACGTCAAACTGCCACCTCCCACCCTCCCTGTGCCTCTTGGGGGGAGTCGGAATCGATCTGTGCTAAATGTGGTTATCCGTCGTATCTTAATGTCGTCATCAATCTCCGCCAACAGTGCCCAATTCTCCCCTCCCTCGTGACTCCCCTCACTCTTCCCAAACTCCTACCTCCAACTTTTGAGGATTATCCGGATTTTTACCGGCTATTTTCACCTCCATTCTTTTTTTTCGGATTACTAATTGTTCTACTGCTTATTGGTACACACAGCGGCTATCCACTATGGTACATTCATTATGTTCTTGGGGATTCGAACCAGTATCGTCCCCCCCCCTTACCGGATATAGCTTCCGGCCAAGATGCAAAACGACGTATTTTTGGCTGCATATACAGTGACCTTATTTGACGCTTATTCAGGTATAAATACGTGTTCGGTTAACTGTTACCGTGTTCATGTTGCAAGGGGTGATCTCGTAGACCAGTGTTTGATGCCACTGGCCAACATAGGTGTGCCGCTGCGCCATATAGTGCAGTACGACCAGTGTAGCCAGTGATTGGCATCATTCTGCTCGCTGGACATTGACTCCCGGGAACGATCACAAATGTTCAGTTAGGTACAAGATAGGTGGTTAGGTAGCAGGTGGGCCCTTCAACCCAAAGTAACAGCTAGAGGGGGCCCGTTCTAGTTGATGAGGTAATTGTATAAATATACAGCTTCCTCAAAACGTATAAAAATATGCAATTTCCTGGATGATAAGACGCTCAGCGGACTCTATACGTCATTTCCGCCACTGTGTCACGCGACATTTCTAACCCAGAGGAGATAGTTATACAAATAGTAGATAGTCAACAAATAGTTGAGAGGTGAAATATCAGTCAATATCTCCCAGGGATATATTTCAATATCGCTGTCTAGAGATACCCAAACTCGTTTAACATACACACATACCCCACATACCAGACCCTCCCAGCACCCCAACACCTCCCCAGGTCCCAAGTGAAGCTGTCACCAACAGCGTCAACAGTAACTAATGTTGGTAGTGTTCAGGAGTGGGGTTGATTTAATTGGTGGTCTACCCCTGCTATCAATCTCCGCGCCCCAGGGCTGCAACCCTCCACACTCACCAGCTTCATGTACAACACTATATTCCAACACCACCTTTAACTTTACCCCACCCCCCACCCCTCACCAAATATATAATGATAATAAACAAAGTAACTGTCTAAAAGAAATGTACAGAACAACTATGTCATTATTTTGCATTTTGGCTGGAAGCGTCCGTGCCGCTGTTTGACCAGTCTATATCCAGCCGGATACAAGGTAGTATCCAGCCATCCAGCCGGTACAAGCTGTGAACAAAAACTGAGCTTGCGTACTTACTCGTCTTGGAACAATTTGAACAACATCGTAGAAGCCTGACGATTTTGTACATTTATTATGACCCGCATACCGTCCCGCGGGCGGTGGTGGAGAGGTGGCAGAGGCCAACACAAAATGGGCTCACCACTGAAACTATCAGCTCATTCAGGTCAAGACGGTTGACATCTTAGGAAACTATTTACAGAACAGCATTCCCGGTAGTACTTCATTATAAATAAAGTACTTACAGATGTCTTTGAACACCATTGATGGAGTTTAGCTCCGAGTTCCGATGTGTTTTAATTCGATTACATGAGTGAGACAATGTATGGGAACGAAAACTTCTGCCGTAGAGTCGATATTTTAGTCCAAATACAGAGTACCTGTTAACCCTGTCAGAAGTGGAGGGATTTACCAGAGTTGTCTGTTAAGGGGGTTTCGGTGGAGATGTCAGCCTTGACGCCACAATTACTGCCCTGCCTCACTACAATCACTGCACCCCCCATTAACAAAACAATACCTCAATACGCCCCACCACCATCATCCCGTCAACGTTCATAAAACGCCTATACCATTAATTCATCACATTAACATACACTGATGACCACTCTCAAACATGGCTGCCATACACTGATACAATTTATAATCCGTTGGTCACATTATTTACAGCCTAACACCTGCCAAACAAGCAGCCTGACTAGATAACAACACAACAAAGCAATACAAAACATTAGTACCCAAACCCTTCACAACTGTAATATTACTATATTTATTATATATCACACACACAGCAGGTACAACTAGCAACCGTATCAATCTTATTCAAAGTGGAACGGCTGTAACTTACTCCGAATTTGGTACTTGATTACTGGACTATTTGATACGTCAGACCTGTGCGAGCAGCGGCGCATAACCGTCTGCTTGATCAGACCGCAACCAGGAGCCCTGGTCAGAGAGCGGCCGCGGGGGGGGACATTGACTACCTCGGGAATCGTTATTAAGCAGCAATCGCTCAGAGTGGAGCGGAGGTGAGAGAGGAAAGGTGAGAGAGGCAAAGAGGCGGGAGTAGAGGAAGAGAAGAGGGAAGCGGAGAGAAGGGAAGGAGCCCATGGAAGGGGGGGAAGAGGTGAGAGAGAGTATAATTGGTGACATCAATTAACTTTGTCCTGGCCAAAGTTAACAGATTTGAAACCAATTTGTTGCGGTGAATTAAAGACGACGCAGGACTGGCGAGCCGGATGGAAATTGTTGTTGTATGTGGTAATGGGAGGCTCAAGTTGAAGGAAGGGAAGCGGAATAGATTGACTAGTGGCGGGGCTGGAGCACAGAAATGGGTACAATATACCGGCTGGAATATAACACTACCGGAATGGGGAAATGGGAAGCTTAATGAGTATATAGAATACCAAGATAAGGGTGGGGGGGAGAACGGTGGGAGGTCCTGATTGTATATGAAAGTGGGATAGATGTCCCGGGCCAACTAGGGGATCAGGAGATCCCGGCGACAGTGTGTTAAGGAGCATGGGAAGGGCGCGCCGAGGGGAAAGGGAAACTGATGGAGAGGCGACGTAAAATAAACAGATAACAGACTAAGAGAGAGGAGCTTAGCGACGAGCTAGAGAGACAAGCTGAGCTAGAGAGGAGCTAGAGAGAGACGCTGAAGAGCTAGAGAGGGAGAGTAGGCAGAGCATCTAGAGAATGAGAGCGAATAGAGAGGGAGACGAGGTAACTATGAGAGAGCTAAGGAGGCGGAGCTAGAGAGCTAGAGAATAGAAAGCAGAGCTAGAGAGAGCGCAGGTAGAGAGCTTAGAGGAGGCGTGAGGAAGAATAGGGAAGTTAAGTAATCCAACCTTAACATTACCATACATACAGCTTTAAAAAAAAAAAGTAGCTAACTACCAGCCCCCCCCCCCCCTAAAGAACTCACCCACTCATTCTAACCACCTTGTACACGCGAGCGCGCACCACGCTGTACAAACCGCGCCCGCGCACAAACTCCACCCGCCCCCCCCCTCCAAACCGCTAACAAAACTCAAACCTGCACAAACGACAAACAATTCCCCTCTCACCGGAACGCCGCACATCCGCCCCTCCCCCAACCCCCACTCTTTCCCCTTCACCTCACTGTTCCTCAAGTCACTATTCTCCATTTTCCTCCCCTCCTCCCTCAATCTTCCCCCCTCCCCCCGCCCGCTACGGACACATCTCTATATGCCACTTACACCAACCATTTTATCTGCAATAACTTTTAGGTTTAAGCAAAGAGTTGCAATTGGCAGATTAGCTTTACTGTACGACCAGCGGATGTGGTGGTTCAGAGCACCTCCATGGCAACAACGGACACGGGTAAGAATAGTCCTCCCACACAGACACGGTGACGAGAATAGTCCCCCCCCAGCCCCCACAGACACCGGTCTGTGAGGGAGCCGGTCTGGCCGACCTCGAGCCGGATAGCACCGCTGGACTAATGTGATCCCTGTGATCCTGTGGTCCCGGGTTCATCCCTGGGCGCCGGAGAAGAATACGAATGGGCAGGAGTTTCTTCACCCTATGTCCGCTGTTTGACCTAGCAGTTAAAATACGGTACCTGGGTGTTAGTCAGCTCGGCTCACGGGCTGCTCTCCTGGGGTGGAGGCCTGGTCGAGGACCGGAACCGCGGGGTACACTAACGCCCTGATGAATCATCTCTAAGATAACACTAAGATACTGACACTGGTCCAGGCCACGGAGAGGCGTATATATGGGTGTAATACGTCATGAGCCTGGTGGCAGGGGATTAGGGGAATAGTCTGGGAGTAATGTTTCACGGCGAGGTCTACCTCCCAAGTGAGGAGAACTATATGCCTGGCTGGGAGGATATTTCCCCCTGCTAAAACACTCCCACCAGAGACCAAAAAAACAAATGGACCACAGATAAATGATAAGTAAAGGCGTCACGAGAAGCGGGGAAAGGGGGGGGGGGGAGAGCAGTAAATAAACGGCGCCTATAACAGTTGCAAGATACACAAAGGAATTACATCTAAAATGGTTTGGCTTCACCGAGGAAAAACCTGTTCAGGTAATGTCCGATAAAATATATCGAGAATTTAGTTTATAAATTACAGAAACCGCCTCACCAAGGACTTACGGGTTATTCATGCCCGTGCCACCTCTTAGGTGGCTTAATCTTCATTAATCATCACAAAGGCCCCATATAGGCGAGGCCTGGATGCCTGCTGACCCCGGAAACCATTCGTGTCTGTACGAACTCTCATCTGATGCGTCTCATCTTTGATCAAATTTACCAATCCGTTACAATTGTAACGTCAGAAAAAGAACTAAAAACCTGTAATACTGACGTCTTCTGTACATCTGCCTCCATAGGTTAGGTAGGTTGAGATTCATGCGTTTGTGGGTAGACAAAATAGTTGCAATATTTACGGAGTGGCAAATGGTGAGAAGGGGCTATAGGTTGTAAGATGAACAGAAGGGTAGATGTAGGGTAGATGTAGAGGGCTCGCTGGCCGGCCGCCACTCTTCTCAGCAAGGAACATCTACCAAGTCTACCCTGCTCTACCCGAAGTACGAACTACACCGCTGTCGACACCAGAGTCGCCCAATTATAAACTTTAATAAAAATCAATTTTACAGGATTGGCCTTGAAACAGTTAGCGGTAATTAATAACACAAGACACAGCGGGGTTAAGTAGCCTACTGTCAATTAGTAAATAGTTCTAATTGACAGTTCTGTTTAATTGATTAGTTATGTCAATTAGCAAACGATAACAACCAATTAGGAATTAAGGTTTACAATAGAGTGAATTTCCCTACCAATGCGTCCTAAAACCCATTTGGTTCATAGGTAAATGAACCTAGAACCTAGTAAATTCATTAGGATGAATAGCCATTCATCACAATGATGAAATATAGCAGCTCATTTATGGGACGGGCGGGGGGGGAAAAGCTTATTATGACAAGGGATTGTACCTGGATGGGGTTCGCAGAGTTCTGCCTTGTGAGAGCTTGGTCCAACAGGCTGTTGCTTGGAGCGGCCCGCAGCCCCACGTATCTACTACAGCCCGGTTGGTCCGGCACTTTTTATGGAAAACTTTCCAGTTTTGTTCTTGAAGAATTCCACTTTTGTTCCGGCAATATTTCTTATACTTGCTGGGAGGATACTGAACACCAGTGGACCTCTGTTCCTTGGACCAGTGTTCCCTGGGAGCGGAAATGACGCCAGAGCTGAGGTAATGACTCCAGAG
Source organism: Procambarus virginalis (assembly GCA_020271785.1). Lineage (NCBI taxonomy): Eukaryota > Metazoa > Arthropoda > Malacostraca > Decapoda > Cambaridae > Procambarus > Procambarus virginalis. The sequence continues at coordinate 15,537 of WNGS01089832.1, forward strand.
CTGAGGTAATGACGCCAGAGCTGAGGTAATGACGCCAGAGCTGAGGTAATGACTCCAGAGCTGAGGTAATGACGCCAGAGCTGAGGTAATGACGCCAGAGCCGAGGTAATGACGCCAGAGCCGAGGTAATGACTCCAGAGCCGAGGTAATGACTCCAGAGCCGAGGTAATGACTCCAGAGCCGAGGTAATGACTCCAGAGCCGAGGTAATGACTCCAGAGCCGAGGTAATGACGCCAGAGCCGAGGTAATGACGCCAGAGCCGAGGTAATGACGCCAGAGCCGAGGTAATGACGCCAGAGCCGAGGTAATGACGCCAGAGCCGAGGTAATGACTCCAGAGCCGAGGTAATGACGCCAGAGCCGAGGTAATGACTCCAGAGCCGAGGTAATGACGCCAGAGCCGAGGTAATGACTCCAGAGCCGAGGTAATGACGCCAGAGCCGAGGTAATGACGCCAGAGCCGAGGTAATGACGCCAGAGCCGAGGTAATGACGCCAGAGCCGAGGTAATGACGCCAGAGCTGAGGTAATGACGCCAGAGTGAAATTCGTGAACTTTCCACCAGTCCCTTATTTTATTAACATCTTTATTGACAAAACTAATTACAGTTTTGCCTAATCTGAGGATTTCGATTAAGTCTTATTAAAGTGAGGATAATGCTGGTATTCACCGTCACGCGGGACAGAGGGTCATACACAAGACAATAGGTCTAAACAGGCACATATATCATGAGTTACAATCAATGTTTTAATGTATGAATATGTAAAAACAACTTTCTATTGTGCACTGCCACACAAGGGCAGGGATGGGTTTCATAGTGATGCAGCTTGGAAGTAATTTAAATAACATTGTTCTTCCTTCTTTAAAATGGACAAGCAATTTTGGATAAACTGTTAGGATGTCGTCCAGAACACCTGAGTCAATGAATAGTTACTGCAATAGAGGGAGAGGCGGGACCGCTGTGGGGGGGGGGGGGTGTCCACAGAACCAACGCTAGGTAAATCATTTACATTTCTGGGGGCGTTATCTATATATTTTTTTGGGATATATACAAGAGTTGTTACATTCTTGTACAGCCACTAGTACGTGTAGCATTCCGGGCAGGTGCCTGGAATACGATCCCCGCCGCGAAGAATCGTTGTTACAACCAATTACACATTTTACTGTTGCGTTAAACAGAGGCTACAGTTTACGGGTAAGTAAACTGTAGATTTTGTAGAAGCTGTAGAAACTGTAGAAGATTTGCGCCCAGTAAATCCTCCCGGCCAGGATACGAACCCGAACTCGCGATCCCATCACGCTATGTCAATGTTATCTGTTTTTTCTGACCAGCACTCAGTTAAGTGTTAAAAAATCTTCATTATATAGTAAATTTTCACATTCCTCATTTGTCTCATTCTAGTGTCTTTTGTAAACTTATCATTATCAAACTTTCCTCGTTAAGGAAGCTTTTAACACGTGTTTTACATTGCTATTTTATATTAGAGAGCACGTGGGTATCATTTCCTGGGAGTTACTAGTACAAAAAAATTTGGTGCCGATAGTGAAGATAAAGCCAGACGGAAACAAATCTGATAAATTAGTCCACACAGAAATCACAATTGTGTGATGCATCAAATGAACAAATTATAATGGATCTGCAGGATCCAGTAAGTTCAGTAGAATGCTCTCGGACGCAGGTTCGAATCCTCGTCACGGCCCTTGTGGATTTGTTCATTTGATAAATTAGTTATCGCTACAAGGGAAGACTTTAAGAAATTTCTGGTAACACTTGGAGAGGAGTGGAGAGGGGGGGGGGGATATGTGGTTATCAGAGCGGCTGGAAATATCCTGTTGGAGAGGGGAGCCGGTCGGCCGAGCGACAGCACGCTGGACTTGTGATCCTGGGTTCGATCCCAGGGCCGGCGAGAAACAATGGGCAGAGTTTCTTTCACCCTATGCCCTTTACCTAGCAGTAAAATAGGTACCTGGGGTGTTAGTCAGCTGTCACGGACTGCATTCCTGGGGGTGGAGGCCTGGCCGAGGATCGGGCCGCGGGGACACTAAAAGCCCCGAAATCATCTCAAGATAACCTCAAGGAGACCACATTGGTCCAGGTAAAAATAACGGGTAATAAAGAAGATTTTGGAGAAATGCCGCGAGGTCTTCCACCTCAAGAATTACATCACGTTTCCTGGCGAGGTATAAACGGTTAAGATAATATTCATCACGGTAGGCTTGGCCTAGGGGAAGGAGGCTTCGTGTAGGTGTATAACATTGATTTGT
>WNGS01089841.1:2500-17432 GCA_020271785.1 Procambarus virginalis
CCTGCTGCCAGTATACACCAATATATATAATATATATATATATATATATATATATATATATATATATATATATATATATATATATATATATATATATATATATTAGGGGTACCACCTCTGGTGCAATTGCAGGGACCCACATCCTCGAAGAAGAAAACAAAGAGCATTCAGAGAAGATCTTGTGGATTCTCACCCAATACTTAATTCTAATTAATTCTTATATATTCTTATACTTATATATATATATATATATATATATATATATATATATATATATATATATATATATATAAGTATATATATATATATATATATATATATATTTTATATATATATATATATATATATATATATATATGTATATATATGTATATATATATATATATATATATATATATATATATATATATATATATATATATATATATATATATATATATATATATAAATATATATGTAAAATATATATATGTATAAATACATACATATGTATAAAATATATATATATATATATATATATATATATATATATATATATATATATATATATATATATATATATATTTATATATGTATTATTCATGATGTGTTATTGTGGTCAATTTCTGTATGGATATGTACACTGTGTCTCACATTGTACTCATCTCTTGCGATGGAGGGATGTTATGCCCACGCATACACCAGTATAATCATACTGAGGCTGGTGTATGATGTGTTCCAACTACATAGTGATATCTTGGCTGATTAGCCTAGTATCACGAATATTGTAATTATTATCTAATCTTCTTTGACAGTATATTGTTATTAATTTGTATATTGTCATTGCATAACATACATAACCAAGCCTATTATAATTCTGTGTCAAAGATGTATGCCTTGTAATTGTGGATATATATTAGATGTCTATTGCATAGCAGTAGCCTAAAGTCATATAGGTTAAAAAACTGTAACTTTGTATGCTTATTGTATTTAATGCTACATAAATGCTGTATAGGTAACATTATGTGTACTATGATGAAGAATGTATACATTTAGGTCTCAGTTGTATTACTTATATGTATGCTGTGTAATTTCCATTTCATTGTTGTTCCTTGAATTGTCCTTTTGTTATGACATTTACAGAAATTATGGCACTGTGAAATGTATACTACCTAGACAAGCTTTTGATACACATGTTCTATATATATCTACTTTTGTTTTGTATTCTTGTATACATTTGTATTAACGGTTGGCAAACGTCTTGAATCGTCCCGTAACCCCCCACCCACTCCCCTCTTTCCCCGCCTTTGATGTACCGACTCGTGCCAGTCTTACGATATTTTTGTATACGTATTTTTATATCATGATTAATTCTTTAATGTACTGAATTCTTATTATGTAAGGTTGTGTATTATAATCTTTATTTAGTTGTATAGTAAATTAGAAGTTCATGATTGAGTGAATTATGTCTGTAAATGAGCTTGAGAGATTTGAAAGAGTGGAGTCAGTAGACTCATGGAGTTGGATACAATGTCGCGCCCCTGCGAGTTTGGCTGATGGCAGCACTACTCTCTGATCATCCCAGGCAAGCGCATCTGTGGCGTTCCAGTCTGAGATTTGTGACCTTATTTGTGTATTGTGACTCCTAAATTAATTGTCATGCAACAGTATGTAAATCATAGATCATTGCTACTGTTGTGCACCATTTATGCCAGGTGGTAAGGGTTGTTATATAGCTTAGTGAGATGATTTATTCTGAGGAACTTAAGTATGTGCCAAGGTGCTGTATATGATATTGTTTCTTCATGCCTCATGTGTTTTTGGTTGAGACACCACCACCCTGTATTGGTGGTAGGAGCATATAGGCGCTCGTGTTCCACTCCACCAGGATAGAACCTGGTGTCAGCTGGTGCTGATTGATGCAGTTTCCAGACCTGTTTTTGGTGATCATGCCTAGTTGTTGAGAAGCTGGAAAAAGTAATTGTGTGTGAGTTAGTAGATGGTTATTCTTTTAATGTTATATGGATTTATATTAATGCCAGTAATGGAATATTTAAATTTATATTTATATATATATTTTATTTATATAAAAACTGGAATATTTTTTACTAGCCGTTCACTCCCCTAGAACATTGATTGATATTTGCCCATGCTATATGTTCCATGAAGCTGAAGGTTACTCCCTCTCATAACTCTAAATTGGAGGTCTTGTCCATGTCCATAGCAAGCATATTAACCCTTCTTGGACCAGATACTCAAACATCAGTACGTTGTGATCGCTCATTCCCACAGGGGCTTCAAAACCGATTTCCATTCTGTCAGAGTCGTTCAGAGTGAAGACTAGGCTGAATCTCGCTGGTTCATCGTTGCCTCTCATTCTTGTGGGTTCACTGGCATGCTGACTTAAAATGTTCCTAATCGCCCCAGCCAATAGTTTCGCTCACCATGTTTCCTCACCTCAGTGTGGTTCCTTGTTTTTCCAGTCTATCTTTCTATGACTGAAGTCCTCCATGATGAGCAAGTGGGATTTATTTCTCCAGGCAGCAGTGGCTGCTCTCTCATTTATAGTGTTGACTGCCATGTTGTTTCTGTCATACTCTTGCCTGGGTTTTCTGTCGTTTGGTGGAGAGTTTTATATATCACTGCCACTATTACTCTTGGTCCTCCCATTATCATGGTGCCTGTAATATAGTCTCTGAAACTCTCGCAGCCTTGGATAACCATCTCCTCGAAACTCCATTCCTTTCTTATCAGTAAGGTCATTCCACCTCCACGCCGTCCTTCCCTCTCATGCCTTATTACAGTGTAGTCCTGGGAAAACACCTCATTCCCTATTATTCCTGAGAGTTTTGTTTCCGTGAGTCCAATTACATCCGGGTTCCCTTCATGTGTTCTTTCTCTAAGTTCACTTGCCTTGCTTGTAATCACGTCTGTGTTTGAGTACATTACCTTGAAACTGGCTCTTCATTCCATCCTCAGTTTCTGTTGATTCCACTAGGGTAGGGGAACGAGGGGTGTCTAGGGAGGAGGTCCTGGCGGGTCTGGGGAAAGAAAGAAGGCTGGGAGGATCCGGTATGGAGAACCTAAGTGGGGTCTGAGGTGGTGTAGCCGAAAGGATCTGGGATTGGGAGTCAATAGGGTTTGGGATGGGGGAGCAGGAGGGGCATGTGTAAAGGGGGAACGGAGAACATTGGTTGGAGAATGCAGGGGTGCCTGGGGATTGGGGGCCGGGAGAATGGGGGTTTGAGAGGGAAGGGGAGCCTCGGATGGGGGGACAGGGAGGGAGGTGGGTGTTCGAGGAACGAAACCTTGTGGAGAGGGTACTGGATTGGGTGTGTACTATGTGTGTGTGTTTGTTTAAGCATTTTTGTGTGTGTTTGTTCCCTCGTCTTCTTTCAACAATCTTGTTTAAGTAAACTAATGAATTCATGAACCCATCAGCCTATGTAATACTTCGTATAATTCCAGCACATACACAAGTAATATCAATGGAGTTTAAATGCACTCTTCCGGAAGATTTAATAATAACATTAAATTAATAAGAAATTTTATTTTTCTATGCTGACTTACGCGAGGAAAAGAGTTGTGCTTTATTCATTTAGTAATAAATTTACAATGAAAATTAATAACAAAATTATAAGGCCTTAAGTCAATTAACTAAAAGAACCCTAAGGTCATATTTGAAATTCATGATCGTAGAGAAGTGCGATGAATATACGGGAGCACAAAGATAATTCAGGAGCACTAGATAATTCAGGAACTTTGTGGCCATACAGGAGTTCCGTTATTAGGTACGATCTGTGTTGATAAAGAAGCTTCATTATAACACAGGAGCACCAGAAATATACAGGACATCTATGACAATGCAGGAGCTGAATGATTACATAGTAGCTGAATGACTACATTGGAGCTCAATGATTATAAAGGATCTCCATGCCCAGGACAAGCAGACTCAGAACCAGGCCACACACCAGCACAAGCAGCATGCCCTGAAAGAGTTACATTGATGGTGAAAACATGTCAATACTTCGATTTGCACAAATGGAATCACTGTATTATCGAAAGAAGTTGTCATTCTATCAAATACATTCATATAAATTTATTTCATATAATATTAAAATGCTTCAGTTAATATTACCATGGTGTTAACGATGGAAAGTGAAGTCTGGATGGCAACCTTGGTCGGAAGATTAGTACAGTAGGAATAATTTTGAAATAATTCTTCATTAAACTTGCCGTAGATCCCGGATTCAGTTATCCTCATGATTCTGGTAACATTTCATTAATATGTAATATTAATTAAAATTATATATTGTGTTGAATAGATATAGAAATTGGGGTATTTATTAAAAAAATAAGACCAATTTTATTTTTTTTTAAATCTATGCTGTTGGGAATATACATTGTGAGGGCTATTTGGTTGATAAGGTTATTTGGAAAATGTTACCAACATATCTACACTGAGTAATTTGAAGTATTATATATACATTTTTGATAGGAGTATAATTATTCTTGCACACACGTGTTCCTGGATATTCGTGCATTATGATACTACAACTATTGAGGTATATGAACGGATTTTTAAATATATAAGGAATTGTACCTCTTGCTGAAGACAGGCACGAGGGGGTGGCCCCTGGAGAAGCATATGGAGTACATCAGCGGCAGGATAACCTCCCTCGCCAAGTAGTAGTCACACTGACCTGCAGATGAAGACCTCTGCAGGTCAACATGGCCAATATGTTTGTACCCAACAGTCTATGACAGTGCTTCAGTTATCAGTTTTATTGTGCATTAAACAAATTTAATGACAAAAATACAATAATATATTTAAAACAGAAACAACAGCAATAAAATTCTGAATTTAGTTTAGACAAAAATGAAATCAAAAGAGAGTAGTTTAGAGTAATATAGAACTCAAGATTCTTTGTATTCTTCAGAGAGGTGATCTTAGCTACTGAAATCTCCAGCAAGAGTGTAAAAAAATGTTACTTCCTATAATTCAACATGAATCATATAGGATACATTTTTTACTGGCAATATTGCTTTACATATCCTTGGAATAAGAAATGACATCATTAGCACCCTCATAAAATCGTTATAAGGTAAACATCTTTAATAATTTCTAGCCTAACACCTTTTCCTAATTACCAAACTCACTGCATGACACAGTTTCAGGAAAATTTTCCTGTGAAACATCTAAAAATGAAGGAGAAAGACACAACTGCAGCGAACTTACAAGTGTTTTTCGGTGAAGTTAAGTGCAAGAAACCTGAGCTGAAAGGCTTGCCTGACAACATCGCAGGTGATATTTTTGAAAATGTGCAAAATTCCATTAAAAATTTGAGGACATTTTCTCAGTTGGTTCAATATCCACAAGTATTGTCCATTTAACGTTGAATTAAAGTTACTTAGTATTGTGCCAACTTGTTAATGTTCGACTTTGAAATTAATGTATACATAGTCATATATTATCATTTTTTTGTGATCCATTTGGGTGTGGTCCACCTCCCATACTTTGCATGTGAGCACAATTGAGATACAAATAATAAATAAAGTGAAATAAAGTGTTCAACAAAACCAAACATTCTGACAGAAGTTGATATGAACTTTCATCACTTTCACATTACCTAAAATGTCATCTCAGTGGTTGTCGTACATGGTAGCAACTGCTACCATCTCAGAGGTTGTCGTACATGGTAGCAACTGCTACCATCTCAGAGGTTGTCATACATGGTAGCAACTGCTACCATTTCAGAGGTTGTCGTACATGGTAGCAACTGCTACCATCTCAGAGGTTGTTATACATGGTAGCAACTGCTACCATCTCAGAGGTTGTCATACATGGTAGCAACTGCTACCATCTCAGAGGTTGTCATACATGGTAGCAACTGCTACCAACCTTTATATTAAACCTATATTTTATTCAAACATAAAAATTAGAGCTTTAAATCACAATATAATAAAATTGTCTAAATGAAACAGATTCTGAATGATTTCTTTAGAATCTAAGACAAATAAATATATGAACAAACGAAGATTTGTAATTATTTTGATCTCTAAAATCATATCATATAATATAATTCTACTTTGTATTGACGATATTTATCATCATTAAAATCTTATTGTAGTATTTAATTACAAAAAATATTACAAATTACAACCTTTGTTTCTTAGCATAAAATTGCTCTAGCTTGTTAAGAAAGTCCCCCCACAAACTAGTGGTAAAAATATCAAGTTATCATTGATCTATGGTGTGACAATAATCTCTTCCCAGAGATTGAGCCTGCTATTTCCTTACTTCATCCCGTTCTCTACAATATGCAAGATACGTTTTATAGTGGCTTAACGTATATATCAAGACAGGCACACGCACCTGCAACTCCCTCCTTCCCCCACTTCTGCACACCTGGTCGACCTGCCAACTGCTGCTCCAGCCAAACTAGCGACTTGCGGCCGTCCTGCGTTCTCATTGGCCGCTACCCATCACACCACCCCTGCTCCACGCCAATCACATTCCACGCCAGTCATTGTTGGAGTCCCTTGCAGCTCTGCCAGCCAGAATATATCTCGTGCTCCTGCTGTGAACACCTAATTTGACCTACCTCGTGTGATCAAAATAGAGGTTGATAGCTTGCGCATATATTCCCAGCACCATTTTCTTTGTTAACATAACCAGTTCCCCCCTTTTCAATTTGTTATATTTTTTATGTGTTTTACTTTTACATTATTATAAATGCCAAGAAATGTCTTTATTTTATTTTGTTTTCTAGATTAAGTAAAGTGCATTTTTTTATTTTGTGTTTTCGTGTATCTTACCTTACCACAGATTATCAGACAAGCAGTCACTTTTTTTTTTCCTTTTTTTTCTATAACTAACTTGTATGTGGTGCAGCATTGACACCTGCTATTTGGAAGACTGCCGACCACCATTTCCAACACGTTACCGTCACATATAATTGGGGGCCTGTCCACGGAGCTTCACTCAGGTACTGGTAATTGTGGTAAGCGTTCTTGGCTTTCAATTCCCTTGCTTTCATTATTTACATTAATCATTTTTTATTTCTATGGTGCTGTGTATATTGTGCATTACGGGAATAGCATATGGTGAGTGTGAGACAACTTTGGATTACGTGGTGACTGTAGGCCGCAGTCATACTCTGAATTGGTCGTCTCCCCCTTCCGTGTTATCACCCGTGTTTAACATCTTTTGTCCCCAGATATTTCTCACATTTTTGACAGATTATCGAATAGGTACCCTGGTACTGTGGTCTGTCTCCGGGTCAATAGCACCTAAGTCCTGCAATCCGACTCAAGGAGGAAAAAGAGGGCTTTAGATCCTCTAGCACGAACTATTATTGGCGAATTGGGACCTCGCCGATAGTTCTCGTCACCAGTTGACACTCGCACCCCTACTCGTCGGTCAGACTGATGGTATTTACCTAAGGTAGGGAATTGGCGTTCTTTCTTTTGAGCACAAAGTTCGCTAATTCTGTAAATACCATATTCAATTTCAGTGGGTACCTTTGCTTATGTTCTATAGTGACTTGGCAAGGTATGACTACATTTTTTGGACTACCTCATTTATTTTGAAGCCATTTAGTGTTTCACTTGTCTTTTAAACTCAGTTTTTCACTAATTAGTAGGATTTTCTTGCCTTTATCCTCCCACAGTGAGTACCAGGTACAAGATTTCCTGCGACCTTATTCATTTACCATCTTGAATTAACTTTAATTATTAATAATTCCCCACAGGATAGGTATCAGTTGCCACGTTTCCTGTTTCTGACATTCACCATATTCTCACTGTATACTCGTGTCTCCTTTATTTTGCTATATTTTCACAATGTTTCGCCTACAGGCTTTCAAGGCAAATCCAGAAGGTGAAATAGACAAATTGCGCCACGCTAGAAGGGTCGAATTGATAACTCTTGCACACGAGTATCAATTGGAAGTTCCACCAGGCGCCAACAAATATACCGTAAATAATATGATTTTAGATCATCTTTTGGATGAAGGGAAGATAGATTCTGATACTCATGAACAATACACTATTTCAGATAAACATGACTTGACAGCAAAAAACTTAAGTTAGAACTTGCTAAGATCGAGCGGGAGCAACAAAGGAAGCAGCTGCAATCAGAAAGGAAGAACAAGAGCGTGAAGCTGCAATCAGAGAGCGTGAAGCTGCCCTCAGAAAGGAAGAACAAGAAAGAGAAATCCGCCTTAAAAGAGAAGAGGCCGCACTGAAGAAGAAGAAAGTGAAAGGGAGGCCCTACTCCACAAAGGACAGCAAGAACGTGAGTTGGCCTTATACAAACAGCGACTCGAGATACAACGTGAACACGACAAACGACAGCAGCAGAAACTCTCTAAACTGTCGTGACCGAGAACTCGCGAGGGACGCTGCACACCAAGCTCAACTCCAGCAAGCGGCAGCTAGTCTTCCTCCCAGTTTCAATGTCTCCCATGCAAGTAAGTTAATGCCCCCGTTCATCGAAACGGAGGTTGATGTGTTTTTCACCACTTTTGAGACCCTTGCTGATCAACTTAATTGGCCTGACGACCAATGGGCTACCCTTCTCAGAGTACATTTAACAGGTAGAGCAGCAGTCACACTCAGCACTTTGGCATCAGAAAACGACTACACCACCTTGAAGCAAGCTGTGTTGGACGCCTACCTTCTCTCCACCGAAAGCTATCGACGAAAGTTTCGTGACTACGTCAAGGCAAGTACCACCACCTTCTTAGAATTTGCTAACACCAAACGGAGATATTTCATGAAATGGCTGGAGGCAGCACATGTCTCTACTTTTCAGAGCTTGTCAACCTCATACTGGTTGAAGAATTTTTGAGACGTGTACCTCCTCCTGTCCGCCTATACTTAGCAGACAAAGAAGAGACGGATTTGGTGAAGTGCGCGAAGTCAGCTGACACTTACAGCCTCATCCACCGGCTGACACCAGAACCTACCAGCAAGAAGTCTTGGTACAGTTACGAGAAAGCGAGCCCAGATCAAGGTACCTCTCAACTGTACTGCAGGTATTGTCGACTGTATGGACACACCATTGACAAATGTGGTAAGTCCCAATCTAAAGGTAACATCGAACCTCCTAAGTCTAAACCTACTCACCCTAAGTCCGGTAAGCCTGTAATGAATGTTGGTGTTCATGCTAATGATCTCTCTCTCTTTAGCAAACATCTATATCCAGGAACTATCTCTACCCACGGTTCAGATTCAGAGGGACGTTTTGGACTTAAGATCCTGCGGGACACAGCGGCTCTACAATCGATCGTCTTGAAATCAGCTGTGCCCAACGTCGCCTACACAGGAGAGACTGTGTTCATCACTGACCTTACTGCTACAACTCCTTATCCCCTTGCCAGAGTTTACCTAGATTCGTGACCGGTGAAGTCCAAGTCGCCGTCAGGGAAAAGCCTTTTCCCATGCCTGGAGTGCAACTTCTCCTGGGCAACGACTTGGCAGAAGACCAACAACCAAACAACCTGATCGTCAAGGACATATCCGAGGTAAGCAACTCTGTGTTGGATAACCCGATTTTTGAACATGTTCCAGCAAAGGTTCAAGAGAGTGATGAAGGTTCTCCTCCTGTTATGGTGACCACCCGTGCTCAAGCTGCACGACCACAGCCAGCTGACTCTACTGCTACCGCTGTCCCGCAGGACCCTTCGAAACTACCCCCTAACCTGACCGCTGTGGAGTTACAGAGAGATGATCTTACCTTGACACCATTATTCTTTCAGGCTGAAACCCAATCCGACAGTGTTCCTGGGTTCTTTATGGAGAACGAAATACTCTATCGCAGGTATAGACCCAGTAAACTGAAGGACGAGGACGATTGGGCAGACGTTGAACAACTAGTGATTCCTACCAGCCTGCGGCCCACGATTCTACACCTGGCCCACGGCGCTTTGTCACACTACGGGTTCAACAAGACTTACCATGGAATTCGACAAGACTACTACTGGCCAGGTATGGTAAACGACGTCAAGAATCATGTCAAATTATGCCACGTGTGTCAGTTAGCCGGGAAACCGAACGTTTCCATTCCCAGAGCACCACTGATACCCATCCAGGTGCCTGAGGAACCGTTCCACAAACTTATTATTGACTGTGTTGGTCCTTTGCCTCGGACCAGTGCAGGCAATGCATATATCTTAACCATCCTGTGTCCTACCACCAGATTTCCGATAGCAGTTCCAGTGAAAAATATTACGGCTGCTACAGTGGTGAAGAATCTACTGAAAATCTTCACCCAGTATGGATTTCCGAGGGAGATACAGAGCGACTGTGGCACCAACTTCACCAGTGATCTCTTCAAACGGACTCTGGAGGAGTTCAACATCAAACAGGTACTGTCCAGCCCCTATCATCCTGCTTCACAGGGTTCTCTCGAGCGTAGTCATCAAACCATTAAGGCACTCTTAAAAAAGTTTTGTAATGAGACCTCAAAGGATTGGGATAGGCAAATTGATCTCATCATGTGTATTTTCAGAAGTCTTCCCAACGAGTCACTAGGAGTATCTCCTTATGAGATGCTCTACGGACGTAAGTGCCGTACACCTCTCAAGGCTTTCAAGGATTCTCTACGTGATGCCACCTTCAGTGAGCATCAGAATGTGCCCCAGTATCTTCAAAATCTCCGACACATTCTAGAGAGGGCCCATTCCTTTGCCGGCAACAACCTACAGAAAGCCCAGGAGAGGATGAAGAGTCGTTACGACCAGTAAGTAAAGTAAGGAAGTTTAAACCGGGAGACTTAGTGCTTGCCTATTTCCCTATCCCAGGTTCTCCTTTACAGAACAGGTTCTCAGGACCCTACCGTGTTAAGGAGTGCCGGAACAACTTCAACTACGTTCTCGAGACCCCCGATAGGCGGCGGAAGACCCAGCTGTGCCACATCAATTTACTCAAGCCCTACCATGGGGTTCCTCCCACTGTGTTAACCAATTTCACCTCATTTACAGGTCCATACAGCCACAGTGAGACCTTCCCTGCTTCTCCTTCCGAAGCACTGACACTGAGNTCAAATGACTCTGGAGGAGTTCAACATCAAACAGGTACTGTCCAGCCCCTATCATCCTGCTTCACAGGGTTCTCTCGAGCGTAGTCATCAAACCATTAAGGCACTCTTAAAAAAGTTTTGTAATGAGACCTCAAAGGATTGGGATAGGCAAATTGATCTCATCATGTGTATTTTCAGAAGTCTTCCCAACGAGTCACTAGGAGTATCTCCTTATGAGATGCTCTACGGACGTAAGTGCCGTACACCTCTCAAGGCTTTCAAGGATTCTCTACGTGATGCCACCTTCAGTGAGCATCAGAATGTGCCCAGTATCTTCAAAATCTCCGACACATTCTAGAGAGGGCCCATTCCTTTGCCGGCAACAACCTACAGAAAGCCCAGGAGAGGATGAAGAGTCGTTACGACCAGCAAGTAAAGTAAGGAAGTTTAAACCGGGAGACTTAGTGCTTGCCTATTTCCCTATCCCAGGTTCTCCTTTACAGAACAGGTTCTCAGGACCCTACCGTGTTAAGGAGTGCCGGAACAACTTCAACTACGTTCTCGAGACCCCCGATAGGCGGCGGAAGACCCAGCTGTGCCACATCAATTTACTCAAGCCCTACCATGGGGTTCCTCCCACTTTGTTAACCAATTTCACCTCATTTACAGGTCCATACAGCCACAGTGAGACTTCCCTGCTGCTCCTTCCGAAAGCACTGACACTGAGACAGCGCTTTCTAATTCGGAAATCCTAACTGACCTTCACCATCATCTTCAACACCATAATTGTGCTCCTTTATCATATTCTAATACTTCTCTCGCCTCGCCAGATATCATCAAGTCTCCCATCCTCCATAGCGACGCCAGTGGTACCGGCAACGTGGGTGACCTGGTACAACGAGGCGACGAGACTCTACATACCAACTACCATAAACGACACCACGAGCAACAAGGAGCTACTCGTCGTCCTGAACAGGCAACACTTTGCTCCATACCAGCAAAGTACTCAGTCCACCACCATCTACATGGACCACAACCATCGTCATTTCCTACAGACAGCCCAACTCAACCATCGACTTCTTCTATAATGGGCTGGCCAACTACATCATTTCAGCCTGGAGATTGCTACACCCAGAAGTCTGACTACATCATATCAGACGCCCTCTCCAGCATCAATGAGGTAGAGGCAGCTCCACCTCCCACTCTACCTCCCGCGAACGTGACTCAACCGGAACACCAGGCTTCGGGGGAGAGTTGTGACGATAATCTCTTCCCAGAGATTGAGCCTGCTATTTCCTTACTTCATCACGTTCTCAACAATATGCAAGATACGTTTTGTAGTGGCTTAACGTATATATCAAGACAGCCACACGCACCTGCAACTCCCTCCTCCCCCCCCCTCTCCAGCACCTGCTGCACACCTGGTCGACTTGCCAACTACTGCTCCCAGCAAACTAGCAACTTGCGGCCGTCCTGCGTTCTCATTGGCCGCCAACCAACACACCACTCCCGTTCCACGCCAATCACAATCATCGCCAGTCATTGTTGGAGTCCCTTGCAGTTCTGCCAGCCAGAATATATCTCGTGCTCCTGCTGTGAACACCAAATTTGACCCACCTCATGTGATCAAATAAGAGGTTTATAGCTAGCGCATATATTCCCAGCACCATTTATCTTTGTTAACGTAACCAGTTCCCCCCTTTTCAATTTGTTATATCTTTTACGTATTTTACTTTTACATTATTATAAATGCCAAGAAATTGTCTTTATTTTATTTTGTTTTCTAGAGTAAGTAAAGTGCATTTTTTATATTTGTGTTTTCGTGTATCTTACCTTACCACAGATTATCAGACAAGCAGTCACTCTTTTTTTTCTTTTTTTTCTATAACTTACTTGTATGTGGCGCAGCATTGACACCTGCTATTTGGAAGACTGCCGACCACCATTTCCAACACGTTACCGTCATATATATATATATATATATATATATATATATATATATATATATATATATATATATATATATATATATATAAATATATATATATAAAGCATTGCTGGACGTAGCTTCTCAGAAGGACAGAGCGCGTCTCCTAGCTGTGCAAGCCCCCCCATGCTGGGGACTTCCTGTTGGCAGTCCCTAATTCCGCCTTGGGCACCCGCCTGGATCATCGGGCCCTAAGTATTGGTGTTGCTCTGCGCCTTGCCGCCCCTATCTCCACCGAGCACCGGTGTATTTGCGGCCAGGCACGGGCAGACCAATACGGCAGCCATGGTCTCATCTGTCGTAAGACACAGGGAAAGATTGCCAGGCACGAGGCAGTCAATGACATCATCAAGAGAAGTTTGGCTACAGCTGGTGTCCAGCACAAAGGGAACCCCAGCTGTGCAGACCTGACAACAGCCAAAAACGCCCAGATGGAGTCACCCTGCAGCCATGGAGGGAAGGTAAACAGGTCGTATGGGATTACACCTGTGCATCTACATTGGCTGATACCTATTTACGTTACAGCTCAGCGGAGGGAGGTGGGGCAGCCACCTTCAGGGAGACCCAGAAAATCCACAAGTACAGAGACCTAGAACGTTGTTACAGGTTCGTGCCGATAGGCTCAGAGACTCTGGGCGCCTGGGGTAAATGTGCACTCAAGTTTTTAAAGGAGGTTGGTGAGGAACTCATTGGGAAAACTAGAGATCCACGAGCAGCCAGTTTCCTATTCCAGCGCCTCAGTGTCGCAGTACAGAGGGGAAATGCGTGCTGTATCCTGGGTTCGCACCCAACCTCCGAGGAGCTGGACGAGGTCTTCGAACGCTGATTGTTTAATTGTTATATATTTGTGTGTGTGTGTGTGTTCTCTGTAAACTGTAGCATTGCAATAAAATAAAACAAAACATACAAAAAAAAAATAATAGGGGTGGTAGGAGAAGAAAAGAATTAAGTATTCAGTGAGAATCCACAAGATCTTCTCTGAATGCTCTTTGTTTTCTTCTTCGAGGATGTGGGTCCCTGCAATTGCACCAGAGGTGGTACCCTAATATATATATATATATATATATATATATATATATATATATATATATATATATATATTATATATATATATATATAATATATTATATATATATATATATATTGTGACGGTAAAGTAGTGGAGTATGGTGGTCGGCAGTCTTCCACTGGCAGATCTTAAGGCCGGGCCACATATAATATTACAAAGAAAAAAAAAAAAAAAAAAAGAATGACTGCGTGTTTGATAATCAGTGGTAAGGTAAGGGAAGAGACATAAAACACAATAATAAACAATGCTCTTTAATAACACTAAAAAAACAAATTGAAATAAAGGCAAAAATCTTGGCTTAATGGTGCAGAACAACAAGTGGAAAAATAACTGAACATAAAACTGGATTACGTTAAAGGGAGAAGTGACATACAATAACAAGCAAAATAATATTAGTGCTGGGATATATGCGCTAGCTATAACCTCTATTTGATCACACGAGGTGAGTCAACTTAGGTGTTCATAGCATGAGAGCACTAGATATTCTGGTGAGAGAATGGCTGGACGGTCCTGACAATGGCTTGCGAGGAATGTGATTGGCGTGGAGCTGGAGTGGTGTGTTGTTGAACGGCCAATGAGAACGCAGGGCGTCCAGTAACAAGTAGTTTGTCTGGGACTGTAGCCGTCGGCGCGACCAGGTGTGCAGAAGTGGGGGGGAGGAGGGAGTTGCAGGTGCGTGTGGCTGTCTTGATATATACGTTAAGCCACTATAAAACGTATCTTGCATATTGTTGAGAATGGGACGATGGGAAGATATAGCAGGCTAAATCTTTAGGAAGAGATTATCGTCACAATATATTATATATATATATATATATATATATATATATATATATATATATACATACACACATATATATATATATATATA